>FNXX01000316.1:0-16070 GCA_900108845.1 Iljinskaea planisiliqua
AAGCAAAAATACCTTGTTTCTTACTCACTGAGAGACACCGTTAATCAACAAAATCCAATATACCGAAAAGAGGAATCTGAACTGAAATGAGTCCAATGAAGATCAGAAAACTAACTTCTTGTCCCCAAATGCATAATTCACAATTTTAAGGAGTAAGAATGGTCATAACAATGAATACCACTAGAAATATGGATTGTGGGACACCTAAATGAGGAATGAGAAGCATAAATACATTGTTTTTCATTTATTGAGAGACACGTTAATCAACAAAATCCTATAGGCCAAAACTGGAATCTGGAACTAAAATGAGTCCTATAAAGATCAGAAAAGAAACTTCATGTCCCCAAATGCATAAAACATAATTTAAAAGAGTAAGAATGGTCATAACAATGAATACCACTAGAAATATGCACTGTGGGACAACTAAATGAGGAATGAGAAGCAAAAATACCTTGTTTCTTACTCACTGAGAGACACCGTTAATCAACAAAATCCAATATACCGAAAAGAGGAATCTGAACTGAAATGAGTCCAATGAAGATCAGAAAACTAACTTCTTGTCCCCAAATGCATAATTCACAATTTTAAGGAGTAAGAATGGTCATAACAATGAATACCACTAGAAATATGGATTGTGGGACACCTAAATGAGGAATGAGAAGCATAAATACATTTTTTTCATTTATTGAGAGACACCGTTAATCAACAAAATCCTATAGGCCAAAACTGGAATCTGGAACTAAAATGAGTCCTATAAAGATCAGAAAAGAAACTTCATGTCCCCAAATGCATAAAACATAATTTAAAAGAGTAAGAAATCATAACAATGAATACCACTAGAAATATGCACTGTGGGACAACTAAATGAGGAATGAAGCAAAAATACCTTGTTTCTTACTCACTGAGAGACACCGTTAATCAACAAAATCCAATATACCGAAAAGAGGAATCTGAACTGAAATGAGTCCAATGAAGATCAGAAAACTAACTTCTTGTCCCCAAATGCATAATTCACAATTTAAGGAGTAAGAATGGTCATAACAATGAATACCACTAGAAATATGGATTGTGGGGACCTAAATGAGGAATGAAAACCATAAATACATTGTTTTTCATTTATTGTGAGACACTGTTAATCTACAAAATCCTATTAGGCCAAAAACTGGAATCTGAACTAAAATGAGTCCTAATAAAGATCAGAAAAGAAACTTCATTCCCCAAATGCATAAAACATAATTTAAAAGAGTAAGAATGATCATAACAATGAATACCACTAGAAATATGCACTGCGGACAACTAAATGAGGAATGAGAAGCAAAAATACCTTGTTTCTTACTCACTGAGAGACACCGTTAATCAAAAAATCCAATATACCGAAAAGAGGAATCTGTAACTGAAATGAGTCCAATGAAGATCAGAAAACTAACTTCTTGTCCCCAAATGCATAATTCACAATTTTAAGGAGTAAGAATGGTCATAACAATGAATACCACTAGAAATATGGATTGTGGGACACCTAAATGAGGAATGAGAAGCATAAATACATTGTTTTTCATTTATTGAGAGACACCGTTAATCAACAAAATCCTATAGGCCAAAACTGGAATCTGAACTAAAATGAGTCCTATAAAGATCAGAAAAGAAACTTCATGTCCCCAAATGCATAAAACATAATTTAAAAGAGTAAGAATGATCATAACAATGAATACCACTAGAAATATGCACTGTGGACAACTAAATGAGGAATGAGAAGCAAAAATACCTTGTTTCTTACTCACTGAGAGACACCGTTAATCAACAAAATCCAATATACCGAAAGAGGAATCTGGAACTGAAATGAGTCCAATGAAGATCAGAAAACTAACTTCTTGTCCCCAAATGCATAATTCACAATTTTAAGGAGTAAGAATGGTCATAACAATGAATACCACTAGAAATATGGATTGTGGGACACCTAAATGAGGAATGAGAAGCATAAATACATTGTTTTCATTTATTGAGAGACACCGTTAATCAACAAAATCCTATAGGCCAAAAACTGGAATCTGGAACTAAAATGAGTCCTATAAAGATCAGAAAAGAAACTTCATGTCCCCAAATGCATAAAACATAATTTAAAAGAGTAAGAATGGTCATAACAATGAATACCACTAGAAATATGCACTGTGGGACAACTAAATGAGGAATGAGAAGCAAAAATACCTTGTTTCTTACTCACTGAGAGACACCGTTAATCAACAAAATCCAATATACCGAAAAGAGGAATCTGAACTGAAATGAGTCCAATGAAGATCAGAAAACTAACTTCTTGTCCCCAAATGCATAATTCACAATTTTAAGGAGTAAGAATGGTCATAACAATGAATACCACTAGAAATATGGATTGTGGGACACCTAAATGAGGAATGAAAAGCATAAATACATTGTTTTTCATTTATTGAGAGACACCGTTAATCAACAAAATCCTATAGGCCAAAAACTGGAATCTGGAACTAAAATGAGTCCTATAAAGATCAGAAAAGAAACTTCATGTCCCAAATGCATAAAACATAATTTAAAAGAGTAAGAATATCATAACAATGAATACCACTAGAAATATGCACTGTGGGACAACTAAATGAGGAATGAGAAGCAAAAATACCTTGTTTCTTACTCACTGAGAGACACCGTTAATCAACAAAATCCAATATACCGAAAAGAGGAATCTGGAACTGAAATGAGTCCAATGAAGATCAGAAAACTAACTTCTTGTCCCCAAATGCATAATTCACAATTTTAAGGAGTAAGAATGGTCATAACAATGAATACCACTAGAAATATGGATTGTGGGACACCTAAATGAGGAATGAGAAGCATAAATACATTGTTTTTCATTTATTGAGAGACACCGTTAATCAACAAAATCCTATAGGCCAAAACTGGAATCTGGAACTAAAATGAGTCCTATAAAGATCAGAAAAGAAACTTCATGTCCCAAATGCATAAAACATAATTTAAAAGAGTAAGAATGGTCATAACAATGAATACCACTAGAAATATGCACTGTGGGACAACTAAATGAGGAATGAGAAGCAAAAATACCTTGTTTCTTACTCACTGAGAGACACCGTTAATCAACAAAATCCAATATACCGAAAAGAGGAATCTGAACTGAAATGAGTCCAATGAAGATCAGAAAACTAACTTCTTGTCCCCAAATGCATAATTCACAATTTTAAGGAGTAAGAATGGTCATAACAATGAATACCACTAGAAATATGGATTGTGGACACCTAAATGAGGAATGAGAAGCATAAATACATTGTTTTTCATTTATTGAGAGACACCGTTAATCAACAAAATCCTATAGGCCAAAAACTGGAATCTGGAACTAAAATGAGTCCTATAAAGATCAGAAAAGAAACTTCATGTCCCAAATGCATAAAACATAATTTAAAAGAGTAAGAATGGTCATAACAATGAATACCACTAGAAATATGCACTGTGGGACAACTAAATGAGGAATGAGAAGCAAAAATACCTTGTTTCTTACTCACTGAGAGACACCGTTAATCAACAAAATCCAATATACCGAAAAGAGGAATCTGGAACTGAAATGAGTCCAATGAAGATCAGAAAACTAACTTCTTGTCCCCAAATGCATAATTCACAATTTTAAGGAGTAAGAATGGTCATAACAATGAATACCACTAGAAATATGGATTGTGGGACACCTAAATGAGGAATGAGAACATAAATACATTGTTTTTCATTTATTGAGAGACACCGTTAATCAACAAAATCCTATAGGCCAAAAACTGGAATCTGGAACTAAAATGAGTCCTATAAAGATCAGAAAAGAAACTTCATGTCCCCAAATGCATAAAACATAATTTAAAAGAGTAAGAATGATCATAACAATGAATACCACTAGAAATATGCACTGTGGACAACTAAATGAGGAATGAGAAGCAAAAATACCTTGTTTCTTACTCACTGAGAGACACCGTTAATCAACAAAATCCAATATACCGAAAAGAGGAATCTGTAACTGAAATGAGTCCAATGAAGATCAGAAAACTAACTTCTTGTCCCCAAATGCATAATTCACAATTTTAAGGAGTAAGAATGGTCATAACAATGAATACCACTAGAAATATGGATTGTGGGACACCTAAATGAGGAATGAGAACCATAAATACATTGTTTTTCATTTATTGAGAGACACCGTTAATCAACAAAATCCTATAGGCCAAAAACTGGAATCTGGAACTAAAATGAGTCCTATAAAGATCAGAAAAGAAACTTCATGTCCCCAAATGCATAAAACATAATTTAAAAGAGTAAGAATGATCATAACAATGAATACCACTAGAAATATGCACTGTGGGACAACTAAATGAGGAATGAGAAGCAAAAATACCTTGTTTCTTACTCACTGAGAGACACCGTTAATCAACAAAATCCAATATACCGAAAAGAGGAATCTGTAACTGAAATGAGTCCAATGAAGATCAGAAAACTAACTTCTTGTCCCCAAATGCATAATTCACAATTTTAAGGAGTAAGAATGGTCATAACAATGAATACCACTAGAAATATGGATTGTGGGACACCTAAATGAGGAATGAGAAGCATAAATACATTGTTTTTCATTTATTGAGAGACACCGTTAATCAACAAAATCCTATAGGCCAAAATCTGGAATCTGGAACTAAAATGAGTCCTATAAAGATCAGAAAAGAAACTTCATGTCCCCAAATGCATAAAACATAATTTAAAAGAGTAAGAATGGTCATAACAATGAATACCACTAGAAATATGCACTGTGGGACAACTAAATGAGGAATGAGAAGCAAAAATACCTTGTTTCTTACTCACTGAGAGACACCGTTAATCAACAAAATCCAATATACCGAAAAGAGGAATCTGAACTGAAATGAGTCCAATGAAGATCAGAAAACTAACTTCTTGTCCCCAAATGCATAATTCACAATTTTAAGGAGTAAGAATGGTCATAACAATGAATACCACTAGAAATATGGATTGTGGGAACCTAAATGAGGAATGAGAAGCATAAATACATTGTTTTTCATTTATTGAGAGACACCGTTAATCAACAAAATCCTATAGGCCAAAACTGGAATCTAGAACTAAAATGAGTCCTATAAAGATCAGAAAAGAAACTTCATGTCCCCAAATGCATAAAACATAATTTAAAAGAGTAAGAATGGTCATAACAATGAATACCACTAGAAATATGCACTGTGGGACAACTAAATGAGGAATGAGATGCAAAAATACCTTGTTTCTTACTCACTGAGAGACACCGTTAATCAACAAAATCCAATATACCGAAAAGAGGAATCTGTAACTGAAATGAGTCCAATGAAGATCAGAAAACTAACTTCTTGTCCCCAAATGCATAATTCACAATTTTAAGGAGTAAGAATGGTCATAACAATGAATACCACTAGAAATATGGATTGTGGGACACCTAAATGAGGAATGAGAAGCATAAATACATTGTTTTTCATTTATTGAGAGACACCGTTAATCAACAAAATCCAATAGGCCAAAAACTGGAATCTAGAACTAAAATGAGTCCTATAAAGATCAGAAAAGAAACTTCATGTCCCCAAATGCATAAAACATAATTTAAAAGAGTAAGAATGATCATAACAATGAATACCACTAGAAATATGCACTGTGGGACAACTAAATGAGGAATGAGATGCAAAAATACCTTGTTTCTTACTCACTGAGAGACACCGTTAATCAACAAAATCCAATATACCGAAAAGAGGAATCTGTAACTGAAATGAGTCCAATGAAGATCAGAAAACTAACTTCTTGTCCCCAAATGCATAATTCACAATTTTAAGGAGTAAGAATGGTCATAACAATGAATACCACTAGAAATATGGATTGTGGGACACCTAAATGAGGAATGAAAGCATAAATACATTGTTTTTCATTTATTGAGAGACACCGTTAATCAACAAAATCCTATAGGCCAAAAACTGGAATCTGGAACTAAAATGAGTCCTATAAAGATCAGAAAAGAAACTTCATGTCCCCAAATGCATAAAACATAATTTAAAAGAGTAAGAATGGTCATAACAATGAATACCACTAGAAATATGCACTGTGGGACAACTAAATGAGGAATGAGATGCAAAAATACCTTGTTTCTTACTCACTGAGAGACACCGTTAATCAACAAAATCCAATATACCGAAAAGAGGAATCTGTAACTGAAATGAGTCCAATGAAGATCAGAAAACTAACTTCTTGTCCCCAAATGCATAATTCACAATTTTAAGGAGTAAGAATGGTCATAACAATGAATACCACTAGAAATATGGATTGTGGGACACCTAAATGAGGAATGAGAAGCATAAATACATTGTTTTTCATTTATTGAGAGACACCGTTAATCAACAAAATCCTATAGGCCAAAAACTGGAATCTGGAACTAAAATGAGTCCTATAAAGATCAGAAAAGAAACTTCATGTCCCCAAATGCATAAAACATAATTTAAAAGAGTAAGAATGATCATAACAATGAATACCACTAGAAATATGCACTGTGGGACAACTAAAATGAGGAATGAGAAGCAAAAATACCTTGTTTCTTACTCACTGAGAGACACCGTTAATCAACAAAATCCAATATACCGAAAAGAGGAATCTGTAACTGAAATGAGTCCAATGAAGATCAGAAAACTAACTTCTTGTCCCCAAATGCATAATTCACAATTTTAAGGAGTAAGAATGGTCATAACAATGAATACCACTAGAAATATGGATTGTGGGACAACCTAAATGAGGAATGAGAACCATAAATACATTGTTTTTCATTTATTGAGAGACACCGTTAATCAACAAAATCCTATAGGCCAAAACTGGAATCTGGAACTAAAATGAGTCCTATAAAGATCAGAAAAGAAACTTCATGTCCCAAATGCATAAAACATAATTTAAAAGAGTAAGAATAATCATAACAATGAATACCACTAGAAATATGCACTGTGGGACAACTAAATGAGGAATGAGATGCAAAAATACCTTGTTTCTTACTCACTGAGAGACACCGTTAATCAACAAAATCCAATATACCGAAAGAGGAATCTGGAACTGAAATGAGTCCAATGAAGATCAGAAAACTAACTTCTTGTCCCAACGCATAATTCCAATTTTAAGGCAGAAGAATGGTCATAACAATGAAACACAGAAATAGAGTGGACACTAAATGAGGAATGAAACAAAATACATTGTTTCATTATATGAGAGAACCGTTAATCAACAAAATCTATAGGAAAAGGAATCTGGAACTAAATGATCCAATGAAGATCAGAAAACTAACTTCTGTCCCCAAATGCATACAAATTTTAAGGAGTAAGAATGGTCATAACAATGAATACCACTAGAAATATGACTGTGGGAACCTAAATGAGGAATGAGAAGCAAAATACATTGTTTTTCATTTATTGAGAGACACCGTTAATCAACAAAATCCTATACCAAAAAGGAATCTGGAACTAAAATGAGTCCAATGAAGATCAGAAAAAAACTTCATGTCCCCAAATGCATAAACAATTAATTTAAGAGTAAGAATGGTCATAACAATGAATACCACTAGAAATATGCACTGGGGACAACTAAATGAGGAATGAAGCAAAAATACTTGTTTCTTACTCACTGAGAGACACCGTTAATCAACAAAATCCAATATACCCAAAAGGAATCTGGAACTAAAATGAGTCCATATGAAGATCAGAAAACTAACTTCATGTCCCCAAATGCATAATTCAATTTAAGGAGTAAGAATGGTCATAACAATGAATACCACTAGAAATATGGATTGTGGGAACCTAAATGAGGAATGAGAAGCATAAATACATTGTTTTTATTTATTGAGAGACACCGTTAATCAACAAAATCCAATAGGCCAAAAAGGAATCTGGAACTAAAATGAGTCCTATAAAGATCAGAAAAAAACTTCATGTCCCCAAATGCATAAACATAATTTAAAGAGTAAGAATGGTCATAACAATGAATACCACTAGAAATATGACTGTGGGACAACCTAAATGAGGAATGAGAGCAAAATACTTGTTTCTTACTCACTGAGAGACACCGTTAATCAACAAAATCCAATATACCAAAACTGGAATCTGGAAACTGAAATGAGTCCAATGAAGATCAGAAAACTAACTTCTTGTCCCCAAATGCATAATTCTAATTTAAAGAGTAAGAATGGTCATAACAATGAATACCACTAGAAATATGGATTGTGGGACCTAAATGAGGAATGAGAAGCATAAATACATTGTTTTTATTTATTGAGAGACACCGTTAATCAACAAAATCCTATACCAAAACTGGAATCTGGAACTAAAATGAGTCCTATAAAGATCAGAAAAAAAACTTCATGTCCCCAAATGCATAAAACATAATTTTAAGAGTAAGAATGGTCATAACAATGAATACCACTAGAAATATGCATGGGACAACTAAATGAGGAATGAGAAGCAAAATACCTTGTTTCTTACTCACTGAGAGACACCGTTAATCAACAAAATCCAATACCGAAAAGAGGAATCTGGAACTGAAATGAGTCCAATGAAGATCAGAAAACTAACTTCTTGTCCCCAAATGCATAATTCACAATTTTAAGGAGTAAGAATGGTCATAACAATGAATACCACTAGAAATATGATTGTGGGACACCTAAATGAGGAATGAGAAGCAAAATACATTGTTTTTCATTTATTGAGAGACACCGTTAATCAACAAAATCCTATAGGCCAAAACTGGAATCTGGAACTAAAATGAGTCCTATGAAGATCAGAAAAAAACTTTTGTCCCCAAATGCATAAACATAATTTAAAAGAGTAAGAATGGTCATAACAATGAATACCACTAGAAATATGCACTGTGGGACAACTAAATGAGGAATGAGAAGCAAAAATACTTGTTTTTACTCACTGAGAGACACCGTTAATCAACAAAATCCAATATACCGAAAAAGGAATCTGGAACTAAAATGAGTCCAATGAAGATCAGAAAACTAACTTCTTGTCCCCAAATGCATAATTCACAATTTTAAGGAGTAAGAATGGTCATAACAATGAATACCACTAGAAATATGATTGTGGGACACTAAATGAGGAATGAGAAGCAAAATACATTGTTTTTCATTTATTGAGAGACACCGTTAATCAACAAAATCCTATAGGCCAAAAGGAATCTGAACTAAAATGAGTCCTATGAAGATCAGAAAAAACTTCTTGTCCCCAAATGCATAAAACATATTTTAAGAGTAAGAATGGTCATAACAATGAATACCACTAGAAATATGATTGTGGGACACCTAAATGAGGAATGAGAAGCAAAAATACATTGTTTTTCATTTATTGAGAGACACCGTTAATCAACAAAATCCTATACCAAAAGGAATCTGGAACTAAAATGAGTCCAATGAAGATCAGAAAACTAACTTCATGTCCCCAAATGCATAATTCATAATTTTAAGAGTAAGAATGGTCATAACAATGAATACCACTAGAAATATGACTGTGGGACACTAAATGAGGAATGAGAAGCAAAATACATTGTTTCTTATTGAGAGACACCGTTAATCAACAAAATCCTATACCAAAAAGGAATCTGGAACTGAAATGAGTCCAAAAGATCAGAAAAAAACTTCTTGTCCCCAAATGCATACATAATTTAAGGAGTAAGAATGGTCATAACAATGAATACCACTAGAAATATGATTGTGGGACACTAAATGAGGAATGAGAAGCATAAATACATTGTTTTTCATTTATTGAGAGACACCGTTAATCAACAAAATCCAATAGGCCAAAACTGGAATCTGGAACTAAAATGAGTCCTATGAAGATCAGAAAAGAAACTTCATGTCCCCAAATGCATAAAACATAATTTAAAAGAGTAAGAATGGTCATAACAATGAATACCACTAGAAATATGCACTGTGGGACAACTAAATGAGGAATGAGAAGCAAAATACTTGTTTCTTACTCACTGAGAGACACCGTTAATCAACAAAATCCTATAGGAGAATACTGAAAATGAGTCCAATGAAGATCAAAAAACTTCTTGTCCCCAAATGCATAATTCACATTTTAAGAGTAAGAATGGTCATAACAATGAATACCACTAGAAATATGGATTGTGGGACACCTAAATGAGGAATGAGAAGCATAAATACATTGTTTTTCATTTATTGAGAGACACCGTTAATCAACAAAATCCTATAGGCCAAAACTGGAATCTGGAACTAAAATGAGTCCTATAAAGATCAGAAAAGAAACTTCATGTCCCCAAATGCATAAAACATAATTTAAAGAGTAAGAATGGTCATAACAATGAATACCACTAGAAATATGCACTGTGGGACACTAAATGAGGAATGAGAAGCAAAATACCTTGTTTCTTACTCACTGAGAGACACCGTTAATCAACAAAATCCAATATACCAAAAAGGAATCTGGAACTGAAATGAGTCCAATGAAGATCAGAAAACTAACTTCTTGTCCCCAAATGCATAATTCACAATTTTAAGGAGTAAGAATGGTCATAACAATGAATACCACTAGAAATATGGATTGTGGGACACCTAAATGAGGAATGAGAAGCATAAATACATTGTTTTTCATTTATTGAGAGACACCGTTAATCAACAAAATCCAATAGGCCAAAACTGGAATCTGGAACTAAAATGAGTCCTATAAAGATCAGAAAAAAACTTCATGTCCCCAAATGCATAAACATAATTTAAAAGAGTAAGAATGGTCATAACAATGAATACCACTAGAAATATGCACTTGGGACAACTAAATGAGGAATGAGAGCAAAAATACCTTGTTTCTTACTCACTGAGAGACACCGTTAATCAACAAAATCCAATATACCAAAAGGGAATCTGAACTGAAATGAGTCCAATGAAGATCAGAAAACTAACTTCTTGTCCCCAAATGCATAATTCACAATTTTAAGGAGTAAGAATGGTCATAACAATGAATACCACTAGAAATATGGATTGTGGGACACCTAAATGAGGAATGAGAAGCATAAATACATTTTTTTCATTTATTGAGAGACACCGTTAATCAACAAAATCCTATAGGCCAAAAACTGGAATCTGGAACTAAAATGAGTCCTATAAAGATCAGAAAAAAACTTCATGTCCCCAAATGCATAAAACATAATTTAAAAGAGTAAGAATGGTCATAACAATGAATACCACTAGAAATATGCACTGTGGGACAACTAAATGAGGAATGAGAGCAAAAATACCTTGTTTCTTACTCACTGAGAGACACCGTTAATCAACAAAATCCAATATACCAAAAAGGAATCTGAACTGAAATGAGTCCAATGAAGATCAGAAAACTAACTTCTTGTCCCCAAATGCATAATTCACAATTTTAAGGAGTAAGAATGGTCATAACAATGAATACCACTAGAAATATGATTGTGGGACACCTAAATGAGGAATGAGAAGCATAAATACATTGTTTTTCATTTATTGAGAGACACCGTTAATCAACAAAATCCTATAGGCCAAAAAGAGGAATCTGGAACTAAAATGAGTCCTATAAAGATCAGAAAAAAAACTTCATGTCCCCAAATGCATAAAACATAATTTAAAAGAGTAAGAATGGTCATAACAATGAATACCACTAGAAATATGCACTGTGGGACACTAAATGAGGAATGAGAAGCAAAAATACTTGTTTCTTACTCACTGAGAGACACCGTTAATCAACAAAATCCAATATACCGAAAAGAGGAATCTGGAACTGAAATGAGTCCAATGAAGATCAGAAAACTAACTTCTTGTCCCAAATGCATAATTCACAATTTTAAGGAGTAAGAATGGTCATAACAATGAATACCACTAGAAATATGGATTGTGGGACAACCTAAATGAGGAATGAGAAGCATAAATACATTTTTTTCATTTATTGAGAGACACCGTTAATCAACAAAATCCTATAGGCCAAAACTGGAATCTGGAACTAAAATGAGTCCTATAAAGATCAGAAAAGAAACTTCATGTCCCCAAATGCATAAACATAATTTAAAAGAGTAAGAATTCATAACAATGAATACCACTAGAAATATGCACTGTGGGACAACTAAATGAGGAATGAGAGCAAAAATACTTGTTTCTTACTCACTGAGAGACACCGTTAATCAACAAAATCCAATATACCAAAAGAGGAATCTGAACTGAAATGAGTCCAATGAAGATCAGAAAACTAACTTCTTGTCCCCAAATGCATAATCAATTTTAAGGAGTAAGAATGGTCATAACAATGAATACCACTAGAAATATGATTGTGGGACACCTAAATGAGGAATGAGAAGCATAAATACATTGTTTTTCATTTATTGAGAGACACCGTTAATCAACAAAATCCTATAGGCCAAAACTGGAATCTGGAACTAAAATGAGTCCTATAAAGATCAGAAAAGAAACTTCATGTCCCCAAATGCATAAACATAATTTAAAAGAGTAAGAATGGTCATAACAATGAATACCACTAGAAATATGCACTGTGGGACAACTAAATGAGGAATGAGAAGCAAAAATACTTGTTTCTTACTCACTGAGAGACACCGTTAATCAACAAAATCCTATACCAAAAGGAATCTGGAACTGAAATGAGTCCAATGAAGATCAGAAAACTAACTTCTTGTCCCCAAATGCATAATTCACAATTTAAGAGTAAGAATGGTCATAACAATGAATACCACTAGAAATATGGATTGTGGGACACTAAATGAGGAATGAGAAGCATAAATACATTGTTTTTCATTTATTGAGAGACACCGTTAATCAACAAAATCCTATACCAAAAGGAATCTGGAACTAAAATGAGTATAAGATAAAAAAAACTTTTGTCCCCAAATGCATAACATAATTTAAGAGTAAGAATGGTCATAACAATGAATACCACTAGAAATATGCACTGTGGGAACCTAAATGAGGAATGAGAAGCATAAATACATTGTTTTTCTTATTGAGAGACACCGTTAATCAACAAAATCCTATAGGCCAAAACTGGAATCTGAACTAAAATGAGTCCTATGAAGATCAGAAAAAAACTTCATGTCCCCAAATGCATAAAACATAATTTTAAAGAGTAAGAATGGTCATAACAATGAATACCACTAGAAATATGCATTGTGGGACAACTAAATGAGGAATGAGAAGCAAAATACCTTGTTTCTTACTCACTGAGAGACACCGTTAATCAACAAAATCCAATACCGAAAAGAGGAATCTGGAACTGAAATGAGTCCAATGAAGATCAGAAAACTAACTTCTTGTCCCCAAATGCATAATTCACAATTTTAAGGAGTAAGAATGGTCATAACAATGAATACCACTAGAAATATGGATTGTGGGACACCTAAATGAGGAATGAGAAGCATAAATACATTGTTTTTCATTTATTGAGAGACACCGTTAATCAACAAAATCCTATAGGCCAAAAACTGGAATCTGGAACTAAAATGAGTCCTATAAGATCAGAAAAGAAACTTCATGTCCCCAAATGCATAAAACATAATTTAAGAGTAAGAATGGTCATAACAATGAATACCACTAGAAATATGACTGTGGGACAACTAAATGAGGAATGAGAAGCAAAAATACCTTGTTTCTTACTCACTGAGAGACACCGTTAATCAACAAAATCCAATATACCGAAAAGAGGAATCTGGAACTGAAATGAGTCCAATGAAGATCAGAAAACTAACTTCTTGTCCCCAAATGCATAATTCACAATTTTAAGAGTAAGAATGGTCATAACAATGAATACCACTAGAAATATGGATTGTGGGACACCTAAATGAGGAATGAGAAGCAAAATACATTGTTTTTCATTTATTGAGAGACACCGTTAATCAACAAAATCCTATAGGCCAAAACTGGAATCTGGAACTAAAATGAGTCCTATAAAGATCAGAAAAGAAACTTCATGTCCCCAAATGCATAAAACATAATTTAAAAGAGTAAGAATGGTCATAACAATGAATACCACTAGAAATATGCACTGGGACAACTAAATGAGGAATGAGAAGCAAAAATACCTTGTTTCTTACTCACTGAGAGACACCGTTAATCAACAAAATCCAATATACCGAAAAAGGAATCTGGAACTGAAATGAGTCCAATGAAGATCAGAAAACTAACTTCTTGTCCCCAAATGCATAATTCACAATTTTAAGGAGTAAGAATGGTCATAACAATGAATACCACTAGAAATATGGATTGTGGGACACCTAAATGAGGAATGAGAGCATAAATACATTGTTTTTCATTTATTGAGAGACACCGTTAATCAACAAAATCCTATAGGCCAAAACTGGAATCTGGAACTAAAATGAGTCCTATAAAGATCAGAAAAGAAACTTCATGTCCCCAAATGCATAAAACATAATTTAAAAGAGTAAGAAATCATAACAATGAATACCACTAGAAATATGCACTGTGGGACAACTAAATGAGGAATGAGGCAAAAATACCTTGTTTCTTACTCACTGAGAGACACCGTTAATCAACAAAATCCAATATACCGAAAAGAGGAATCTGGAACTGAAATGAGTCCAATGAAGATCAGAAAACTAACTTCTTGTCCCCAAATGCATAATTCACAATTTTAAGGAGTAAGAATGGTCATAACAATGAATACCACTAGAAATATGGATTGTGGGACACCTAAATGAGGAATGAGAAGCATAAATACATTTTTTTCATTTATTGAGAGACACCGTTAATCAACAAAATCCTATAGGCCAAAACTGGAATCTGGAACTAAAATGAGTCCTATAAAGATCAGAAAAGAAACTTCATGTCCCCAAATGCAAAACATAATTTAAAGAGTAAGAATAATCATAACAATGAATACCACTAGAAATATGCACTGTGGGACAACTAAATGAGGAATGAGAAGCAAAAATACCTTGTTTCTTACTCACTGAGAGACACCGTTAATCAACAAAATCCAATATACCGAAAAGAGGAATCTGGAACTGAAATGAGTCCAATGAAGATCAGAAAACTAACTTCTTGTCCCCAAATGCATAATTCACAATTTTAAGGAGTAAGAATGGTCATAACAATGAATACCACTAGAAATATGGATTGTGGGAACCTAAATGAGGAATGAGAAGCATAAATACATTGTTTTTCATTTATTGAGAGACACCGTTAATCAACAAAATCCTATAGGCCAAAAACTGGAATCTGGAACTAAAATGAGTCCTATAAAGATCAGAAAAGAAACTTCATGTCCCCAAATGCATAAAACATAATTTAAAAGTAAGAATAATCATAACAATGAATACCACTAGAAATATGCACTGTGGGACAACTAAATGAGGAATGAGAGCAAAAATACCTTGTTTCTTACTCACTGAGAGACACCGTTAATCAACAAAATCCAATATACCGAAAGAGGAATCTGAACTGAAATGAGTCCAATGAAGATCAGAAAACTAACTTCTTGTCCCCAAATGCATAATTCACAATTTTAAGGAGTAAGAATGGTCATAACAATGAATACCACTAGAAATATGGATTGTGGGACACCTAAATGAGGAATGAAAGAAGCATAAATACATTGTTTTTCATTTATTGAGAGACACCGTTAATCAACAAAATCCAATAGGCCAAAAACTGGAATCTGGAACTAAAATGAGTCCTATAAAGATCAGAAAAGAAACTTCATGTCCCAAATGCAAAACATAATTTAAAAGAGTAAGAATGGTCATAACAATGAATACCACTAGAAATATGCACTGTGGGACAACTAAATGAGGAATGAGAGCAAAAATACCTTGTTTCTTACTCACTGAGAGACACCGTTAATCAACAAAATCCAATATTACCGAAAAGAGGAATCTGGAACTGAAATGAGTCCAATGAAGATCAGAAAACTAACTTCTTGTCCCCAAATGCATAATTCACAAATTTTAAGGAGTAAGAATGGTCATAACAATGAATACACTAGAAATATGATTGTGGACACCTAAATGAGGAA
>FNXX01000145.1:0-33517 GCA_900108845.1 Iljinskaea planisiliqua
ACCATTCTTACTCCTCAAAATTGTGCATTGTGCATTTAGGGACAAGAAGTTAGTTTTCTGATCTTCATTGGACTCATTTCAATTCCAGATTCCTCTTTTTGGTATATTGGATTTTGTTGATTAACGGTGTCTCAATGAAGTAAAAACAAGGTATTTATGCTTCTCATTCCTCATTTACGTGTCCCACAGTTCATATTTCTAGTGTTATTAATTTTATGACTATTCTTACTCCTTAAAATTATGAATTATGCATTTGGGGACAAGAAGTTAGTTTTCTGATCTTCATTGGACTCATTTCAATTCCAGATTCCTCTTTTTGGTATATTGGATTTTGTTGATTAACGTGTGTCTCAATGAGTAAGAAACAAGGTATTTATGCTTCTCATTCCTCATTTACGTGTCCCACAGTTCATATTTCTAGTGTTATTAATTTTATGACCATTCTTACTCCTTAAAATTATGCATTATGCATTTGGGGACAAGAAAGTAGTTTTCTGATCTTCATTAGACTCATTTCAGTTCCAGATTCCTCTTTTTCGAATATCGGATTTTGTGAATGAACAGTGTCTCGTAATGAGTAAGAAACAAGGTATTTATGCTTCTTATTCCTCATTTAGGTGTCCCACAGTGCATATTTCTAGTTATTCATTGTTATGACCAGTCTTACTCTTTTAAATTTGTTTATGCTTTGGGGACATGAAGTTTCTTTTCTAAACTTTATAGGAATCATTTTAGTTCCAGATTACAGTTTTTGGCCTATAGGATTTTGTTGATTAACGATGTCTCTCAATAAATGAAAAATAATGTATTTATGCTTCTCATTCCTCATTTCGGTGTCTCACAATCCATATTTCTAGTGGTATTCATTGTTATGACCATTCTTACTCCTCAAAATTGTGCATTGTGCATTTAGGGACAAGAAGTTAGTTTTCTGATCTTCATTGGACTCATTTCAATTCCAGATTCCTCTTTTTGGTATATTGATGATTTTGTTGATTAACGGTGTGTCTCAATGAGTAAGAAACAAGGTATTTATACTTCTCATTCCTCATTTACGTGTCCCACAGTTCATATTTCTAGTGTTATTAATTTTATGACTATTCTTACTCCTTAAAATTATGAATTATGCATTTGGGGACAAGAAGTTAGTTTTCTGATCTTCATTGGACTCATTTCAATTCCAGATTCCTCTTTTGGTATATTGGATTTTGTTGATTAACAGTGTGTCTCAATGAGTAAGAAACAAGGTATTTATGCTTCTCATTCCTCATTTACGTGTCCCACAGTTCATATTTCTAGTGTTATTAATTTTATGACCATTCTTACTCCTTAAAATTATGCATTATGCATTTGGGGACAAGAAAGTAGTTTTCTGATCTTCATTAGACTCATTTCAGTTCCAGATTCCTCTTTTGGAATATCGGATTTTGTGAATGAACAGTGTCTCGTAATGAGTAAGAAACAAGGTATTTATGCTTCTTATTCCTCATTTAGGTGTCCCACAGTGCATATTTCTAGTGGTATTCATTGTTATGACCAGTCTTACTCTTTTAAATTTTGTTTTATGCGTTTGGGACATGAAGTTTCTTTTCTAAACTTTATAGGAATCATTTTAGTTCCAGATTACAGTTTTTGGCCTATAGGATTTTGTTGATTAACGATGTCTCTCAATAAATGAAAAATAATGTATTTATGCTTCTCATTCCTCATTTCGGTGTCTCACAATCCATATTTCTAGTGGTATTCATTGTTATGACCATTCTTACTCCTCAAAATTGTGCATTGTGCATTTAGGGACAAGAAGTTAGTTTTCTGATCTTCATTGGACTCATTTCAATTCCAGATTCCTCTTTTTGGTATATTGGATTTTGTTGATTAACGGTGTGTCTCAATGAGTAAGAAACAAGGTATTTATACTTCTCATTCCTCATTTACGTGTCCCACAGTTCATATTTCTAGTGTTATTAATTTTATGACCATTCTTACTCCTTAAAATTATGAATTATGCATTTGGGGACAAAATAAGCTTTCTGATCTCATTGGACTCATTTCAGTGCCAGATTCCTCTTTTGATATATCGGATTTTGAGGTTAAGTGTCTCTGTTATCATTCTTACTATTTAAATTCAGATTTCCAGTTTCTTTTCTGCTCTTGGATCATTTTAGTTCCAGATTCGATTTTGTTGATTAACGGTGTGTCTCAATGAGTAAAAACAAGGTATTTATGCTTCTCATTCCTCATTTACGTGTCCCACATTCATATTTCTAGTGTTATTAATTCTTATGACCATTCTTACTCCTTAAAATTATGCATTATGCATTTGGGGACAAAAGTAAGTTTTCTGATCTTCATTGGACTCATTTCAGTTGCCAGATTCCTCTTTTTGATAATCGGATTTTGAGATTAACGTTCTCTAATTGTTATGACAATTCTTACTCTTTAAATTATGTTTTATGCATTTGGGAATGAAGTTTCTTTTCTGCTCTTTAAAGGAATCATTTTAGTTCCAGATTCGAGTTTTGCCTATGGGAATTTGTTGATTAACGGTGTCTCTCAATAAATTAAAAACAATGTATTTATGCTTCTCATTCCTCATTTCGGTGTCTCACAATCCATATTTCTAGTGGTATTCATTGTTATGACCATTCTTACTCCTCAAAATTGTGCATTGTGCATTTAGGACAAGAAGTTAGTTTTCTGATCTTCATTGGACTCATTTCAATTCCAGATTCCTCTTTTTGTATATTGGATTTTGTTGATTAACGGGTGTCTCAAGAGTAAGAAACAAGGTATTTATACTTCTCATTCCTCATTTACGTGTCCCACAGTTCATATTTCTAGTGTTATTAATTTTATGACTATTCTTACTCCTTAAAATTATGAATTATGCATTTGGGGACAAGAAGTTAGTTTTCTGATCTTCATTGGACTCATTTCAATTCCAGATTCCTCTTTTTGGTATATTGGATTTTGTTGATTAACAGTGTGTCTCAATGAGTAAGAAACAAGGTATTTATGCTTCTCATTCCTCATTTACGTGTCCCACAGTTCATATTTCTAGTGTTATTAATTTTTATGACCATTCTTACTCCTTAAAATTATGCATTATGCATTTGGGACAAGAAAGTAGTTTTCTGATCTTCATTAGACTCATTTCAGTTCCAGATTCCTCTTTTTCGAATATCGGATTTTTGTGAATGAACAGTGTCTCGTAATGAGTAAGAAACAAGGTATTTATGCTTCTTATTCCTCATTTAGGTGTCCCACAGTGCATATTTCTAGTGTATTCATTGTTATGACCAGTCTTACTCTTTTAAATTTTGTTTTATGCGTTTGGGACATGAAGTTTCTTTTTCTAAACTTTATAGGAATCATTTAGTTCCAGATTACAGTTTTTGGCCTTATAGATTTGTGATTAACGATGTCTCTCAATAAATGAAAAAATAATGTATTTATGCTTCTCATTCCTCATTTCGGTGTCTCCACAATCCATTTCTAGTGGTATTCATTGTTATGACCATTCTTACTCCTCAAAATTGTGCATTGTGCATTTAGGACAAGAAAAGTTAGTTTTCTGATCTTCATTGGACTCATTTCAATTCAGATTCCTCTTTTTGGTATATTGGATTTGTTTGATGAACGGTGTGTCTCAATGAGTAAGAAACAAGGTATTTATACTTCTCATTCCTCATTTACGTGTCCCACAGTTCATATTTCTATTTATTAATTCTTATGACCATTCTTACTCCTTAAAATTATGAATTATGCATTTGGGACAAGAAGTAAGCTTTCTGATCTTCATTGACTCATTTCAGTGCCAGATTCCTCTTTTTGATATATCGGATTTTGAGGATTAACGGTGTCTCTTAATTGTTATGACAATACTTACTCTTTAAAATTATGTTTTATGCATTTGGGGAAATGAAGTTTCTTTTCTGCTCTTTAAAGGAATCATTTTAGTTCCAGATTCGAGTTTTTGACATATGGGAATTTGTTGATTAACGGTGTCTCTCAATAAATTAAAAACAATGTATTTATGCTTCTCATTCCTCATTTCGGTGTCTCACAATCCATACTTCTAGTGGTATTCATTGTTATGACCATTCTTACTCCTCAAAATTGTGCATTGTGCATTTAGGGACAAGAAGTTAGTTTTCTGATCTTCATTGGACTCATTTCAATTCCAGATTCCTCTTTTGGTATATTGGATTTTGTTGATTAACGGGTGTCTCAATGAGTAAGAAACAAGGTATTTATACTTCTCATTCCTCATTTACGTGTCCCACAGTTCATATTTCTAGTGTTATTAATTCTTATGACCATTCTTACTCCTTAAAATTATGAATTATGCTTTGGGACAAGAAGTAAGCTTTCTGATCTTCATTGGACTCATTTCAGTGCCAGATTCCTCTTTTTGATATATCGGATTTTGAGGATTAACGGTGTCTCTTAATTGTTATGACAATTCTTACTCTTTAAAATTATGTTTTATGCATTTGGGAAATGAAGTTTCTTTTCTGCTCTTTAAAGGAATCATTTTAGTTCCAGATTCGAGTTTTTGACATATGGGAATTTGTTGATTAATGGTGTCTCTCAATAAATTAAAAACAATGTATTTATGCTTCTCATTCCTCATTTCGGTGTCTCACAATCCATATTTCTAGTGGTATTCATTGTTATGACCATTCTTACTCCTCAAAATTGTGCATTGTGCATTTAGGGGACAAGAAGTTAGTTTTCTGATCTTCATTGGACTCATTTCAATTCCAGATTCCTCTTTTTGGTATATTGGATTTTTGTTGATTAACGGGGTGTCTCAAAGAGTAAGAAACAAGGTATTTATACTTCTCATTCCTCATTTACGTGTCCCACAGTTCATATTTCTAGTGTTATTAATTTTTATGACTATTCTTACTCCTTAAAATTATGAATTATGCATTTGGGGACAAGAAGTTAGTTTTCTGATCTTCATTGGACCATTTCAATTCCAGATTCCTCTTTTTGGTATATTGGATTTTGTTGATTAACAGGTGTGTCTCAATGAGTAAGAAACAAGGTATTTATGCTTCTCATTCCTCATTTACGTGTCCCACAGTTCATATTTCTAGTGTTATTAATTTTTATGACCATTCTTACTCCTTAAAATTATGCATTATGCATTTGGGGACAAGAAAGTAGTTTTCTGATCTTCATTAGACTCATTTCAGTTCCAGATTCTCTTTTTGGAATATCGGATTTTGTGAATGAACAGTGTCTCGTAATGAGTAAGAAACAAGGTATTTATGCTTCTTATTCCTCATTTAGGTGTCCCACAGTGCATATTTCTAGTGGTATTCATTGTTATGACCAGTCTTACTCTTTTAAATTTTGTTTTATGCGTTTGGGGACATGAAGTTTCTTTTCTAAACTTTATAGGAATCATTTTAGTTCCAGATTACAGTTTTTGGCCTATAGGATTTGTTGATTAACGATGTCTCTCAATAAATGAAAAATAATGTATTTATGCTTCTCATTCCTCATTTCGGTGTCTCACAATCCATATTTCTAGTGGTATTCATTGTTATGACCATTCTTACTCCTCAAAATTGTGCATTGTGCATTTAGGGACAAGAAGTTAGTTTTCTGATCTTCATTGGACTCATTTCAATTCCAGATTCCTCTTTTTGGTATATTGGATTTTGTTGATTAACGGTGTGTCTCAATGAGTAAGAAACAAGGTATTTATACTTCTCATTCCTCATTTACGTGTCCCACAGTTCATATTTCTAGTGTTATTAATTTTATGACCATTCTTACTCCTTAAAATTATGAATTATGCATTTGGGACAAGAAGTAAGCTTTCTGATCTTCATTGGACTCATTTCAGTGCCAGATTCCTCTTTTTTGATATATCGGATTTTTGAGGATTAACGGTGTCTCTTAATTGTTATGACAATTCTTACTCTTTAAAATTATGTTTTATGCATTTGGGGAAATGAAGTTTCTTTTCTGCTCTTTAAAGGAATCATTTTAGTTCCAGATTCGAGTTTTTGACATATGGGAATTTGTTGATTAACGGTGTCTCTCAATAAATGAAAAATAATGTATTTATGCTTCTCATTCCTCATTTCGGTGTCTCACAATCCATATTTCTAGTGGTATTCATTGTTATGACCATTCTTACTCCTCAAAATTGTGCATTGTGCATTTAGGGACAAGAAGTTAGTTTTCTGATCTTCATTGGACTCATTTCAATTCCAGATTCCTCTTTTTGGTATATTGGATTCTGTTGATTAACGGTGTGTCTCAATACGTAAGAAACAAGGTATTTATACTTCTCATTCCTCATTTACGTGTCCCACAGTTCATATTTCTAGTGTTATTAATTTTTATGACTATTCTTACTCCTTAAAATTATGCATTATGCATTTGGGGACAAGAAAGTAGTTTTCTGATCTTCATTAGACTCATTTCAGTTCCAGATTTCTCTTTTTCGAATATCGGATTTTGTGAATGAACAGTGTCTCGTAATGAGTAAGAAACAAGGTATTTATGCTTCTTATTCCTCATTTAGGTGTCCCACAGTGCATATTTCTAGTGGTATTCATTGTTATGACCAGTCTTACTCTTTTAAATTTTGTTTTATGCGTTTGGGGACATGAAGTTTCTTTTCTAAACTTTATAGGAATCATTTTAGTTCCAGATTACAGTTTTTGGCCTATAGGATTTTGTTGATTAACGATGTCTCTCAATAAATGAAAAATAATGTATTTATGCTTCTCATTCCTCATTTCGGTGTCTCACAATCCATATTTCTAGTGGTATTCATTGTTATGACCATTCTTACTCCTCAAAATTGTGCATTGTGCATTTAGGGACAAGAAGTTAGTTTTCTGATCTTCATTGGACTCATTTCAATTCCAGATTCCTCTTTTTGGTATATTGGATTTTGTTGATTAACGGTGTGTCTCAATGAGTAAGAAACAAGGTATTTATACTTCTCATTCCTCATTTACGTGTCCCACAGTTCATATTTCTAGTGTTATTAATTCTTATGACCATTCTTACTCCTTAAAATTATGAATTATGCATTTGGGGACAAGAAGTAAGCTTTCTGATCTTCATTGGACTCATTTCAGTGCCAGATTCCTCTTTTTGATATATCGGATTTTGAGGATTAACGGTGTCTCTTAATTGTTATGACAATTCTTACTCTTTAAAATTATGTTTTATGCATTTGGGGAAATGAAGTTTCTTTTCTGCTCTTTAAAGGAATCATTTTAGTTCCAGATTACAGTTTTTGGCCTATTGGATTTTGTTGATTAACGATGTCTCTCAATAAATGAAAAATAATGTATTTATGCTTCTCATTCCTCATTTCGGTGTCTCACAATCCATATTTCTAGTGGTATTCATTGTTATGACCATTCTTACTCCTCAAAATTGTGCATTGTGCATTTAGGGACAAGAAGTTAGTTTTCTGATCTTCATTGGACTCATTTCAATTCCAGATTCCTCTTTTTGGTATATTGGATTTTGTTGATTAACGGTGTGTCTCAATGAGTAAGAAACAAGGTATTTATGCTTCTCATTCCTCATTTACGTGTCCCACAGTTCATATTTCTAGTGTTATTAATTTTTATGACTATTCTTACTCCTTAAAATTATGAATTATGCATTTGGGGACAAGAAGTTAGTTTTCTGATCTTCATTGGACTCATTTCAATTCCAGATTCCTCTTTTTGGTATATTGGATTTTGTTGATTAACAGTGTGTCTCAATGAGTAAGAAACAAGGTATTTATGCTTCTCATTCCTCATTTACGTGTCCCACAGTTCATATTTCTAGTGTTATTAATTTTTATGACCATTCTTACTCCTTAAAATTATGCATTATGCATTTGGGGACAAGAAAGTAGTTTTCTGATCTTCATTAGACTCATTTCAGTTCCAGATTTCTCTTTTTCGAATATCGGATTTTGTGAATGAACAGTGTCTCGTAATGAGTAAGAAACAAGGTATTTATGCTTCTTATTCCTCATTTAGGTGTCCCACAGTGCATATTTCTAGTGGTATTCATTGTTATGACCAGTCTTACTCTTTTAAATTTTGTTTTATGCGTTTGGGGACATGAAGTTTCTTTTCTAAACTTTATAGGAATCATTTTAGTTCCAGATTACAGTTTTTGGCCTATAGGATTTTGTTGATTAACGATGTCTCTCAATAAATGAAAAATAATGTATTTATGCTTCTCATTCCTCATTTCGGTGTCTCACAATCCATATTTCTAGTGGTATTCATTGTTATGACCATTCTTACTCCTCAAAATTGTGCATTGTGCATTTAGGGACAAGAAGTTAGTTTTCTGATCTTCATTGGACTCATTTCAATTCCAGATTCCTCTTTTTGGTATATTGGATTTTGTTGATTAACGGTGTGTCTCAATGAGTAAGAAACAAGGTATTTATGCTTCTCATTCCTCATTTACGTGTCCCACAGTTCATATTTCTAGTGTTATTAATTTTTATGACTATTCTTACTCCTTAAAAATATGAATTATGCATTTGGAGACAAGAAGTTAGTTTTCTGATCTTCATTGGACTCATTTCAATTCCAGATTCCTCTTTTTGGTATATTGGATTTTGTTGATTAACAGTGTGTCTCAATGAGTAAGAAACAAGGTATTTATGCTTCTCATTCCTCATTTACGTGTCCCACAGTTCATATTTCTAGTGTTATTAATTTTTATGACCATTCTTACTCCTTAAAATTATGCATTATGCATTTGGGGACAAGAAAGTAGTTTTCTGATCTTCATTAGACTCATTTCAGTTCCAGATTTCTCTTTTTCGAATATCGGATTTTGTGAATGAACAGTGTCTCGTAATGAGTAAGAAACAAGGTATTTATGCTTCTTATTCCTCATTTAGGTGTCCCACAGTGCATATTTCTAGTGGTATTCATTGTTATGACCAGTCTTACTCTTTTAAATTTTGTTTTATGCGTTTGGGGACATGAAGTTTCTTTTCTAAACTTTATAGGAATCATTTTAGTTCCAGATTACAGTTTTTGGCCTATAGGATTTTGTTGATTAACGATGTCTCTCAATAAATGAAAAATAATGTATTTATGCTTCTCATTCCTCATTTCGGTGTCTCACAATCCATATTTCTAGTGGTATTCATTGTTATGACCATTCTTACTCCTCAAAATTGTGCATTGTGCATTTAGGGACAAGAAGTTAGTTTTCTGATCTTCATTGGACTCATTTCAATTCCAGATTCCTCTTTTTGGTATATTGGATTTTGTTGATTAACGGTGTGTCTCAATGAGTAAGAAACAAGGTATTTATGCTTCTCATTCCTCATTTACGTGTCCCACAGTTCATATTTCTAGTGTTATTAATTTTTATGACTATTCTTACTCCTTAAAAATATGAATTATGCATTTGGGGACAAGAAGTTAGTTTTCTGATCTTCATTGGACTCATTTCAATTCCAGATTCCTCTTTTTGGTATATTGGATTTTGTTGATTAACAGTGTGTCTCAATGAGTAAGAAACAAGGTATTTATGCTTCTCATTCCTCATTTACGTGTCCCACAGTTCATATTTCTAGTGTTATTAATTTTTATGACCATTCTTACTCCTTAAAATTATGCATTATGCATTTGGGGACAAGAAAGTAGTTTTCTGATCTTCATTAGACTCATTTCAGTTCCAGATTTCTCTTTTTCGAATATCGGATTTTGTGAATGAACAGTGTCTCGTAATGAGTAAGAAACAAGGTATTTATGCTTCTTATTCCTCATTTAGGTGTCCCACAGTGCATATTTCTAGTGGTATTCATTGTTATGACCAGTCTTACTCTTTTAAATTTTGTTTTATGCGTTTGGGGACATGAAGTTTCTTTTCTAAACTTTATAGGAATCATTTTAGTTCCAGATTACAGTTTTTGGCCTATAGGATTTTGTTGATTAACGATGTCTCTCAATAAATGAAAAATAATGTATTTATGCTTCTCATTCCTCATTTCGGTGTCTCACAATCCATATTTCTAGTGGTATTCATTGTTATGACCATTCTTACTCCTCAAAATTGTGCACTGTGCATTTAGGGACAAGAAGTTAGTTTTCTGATCTTCATTGGACTCATTTCAATTCCAGATTCCTCTTTTTGGTATATTGGATTTTGTTGATTAACGGTGTGTCTCAATGAGTAAGAAACAAGGTATTTATACTTCTCATTCCGCATTTACGTGTCCCACAGTTCATATTTCTAGTGTTATTAATTCTTATGACCATTCTTACTCCTTAAAATTATGAATTATGCATTTGGGGACAAGAAGTAAGCTTTCTGATCTTCATTGGACTCATTTCAGTGCCAGATTCCTCTTTTTGATATATCGGATTTTGAGGATTAACGGTGTCTCTTAATTGTTATGACAATTCTTACTCTTTAAAATTATGTTTTATGCATTTGGGGAAATGAAGTTTCTTTTCTGCTCTTTAAAGGAATCATTTTAGTTCCAGATTCGAGTTTTTGACATATGGGAATTTGTTGATTAACGGTGTCTCTCAATAAATGAAAAATAATGTATTTATGCTTCTCATTCCTCATTTCGGTGTCTCACAATCCATATTTCTAGTGGTATTCATTGTTATGACCATTCTTACTCCTCAAAATTGTGCATTGTGCATTTAGGGACAAGAAGTTAGTTTTCTGATCTTCATTGGACTCATTTCAATTCCAGATTCCTCTTTTTGGTATATTGGATTCTGTTGATTAACGGTGTGTCTCAATACGTAAGAAACAAGGTATTTATACTTCTCATTCCTCATTTACGTGTCCCACAGTTCATATTTCTAGTGTTATTAATTTTTATGACTATTCTTACTCCTTAAAATTATGCATTATGCATTTGGGGACAAGAAAGTAGTTTTTCTGATCTTCATTAGACTCATTTCAGTTCCAGATTTCTCTTTTTCGAATATCGGATTTTGTGAATGAACAGTGTCTCGTAATGAGTAAGAAACAAGGTATTTATGCTTCTTATTCCTCATTTAGGTGTCCCACAGTGCATATTTCTAGTGGTATTCATTGTTATGACCAGTCTTACTCTTTTAAATTTTGTTTTATGCGTTTGGGGACATGAAGTTTCTTTTCTAAACTTTATAGGAATCATTTTAGTTCCAGATTACAGTTTTTGGCCTATAGGATTTTGTTGATTAACGATGTCTCTCAATAAATGAAAAATAATGTATTTATGCTTCTCATTCCTCATTTCGGTGTCTCACAATCCATATTTCTAGTGGTATTCATTGTTATGACCATTCTTACTCCTCAAAATTGTGCATTGTGCATTTAGGGACAAGAAGTTAGTTTTCTGATCTTCATTGGACTCATTTCAATTCCAGATTCCTCTTTTTGGTATATTGGATTTTGTTGATTAACGGTGTGTCTCAATGAGTAAGAAACAAGGTATTTATACTTCTCATTCCTCATTTACGTGTCCCACAGTTCATATTTCTAGTGTTATTAATTCTTATGACCATTCTTACTCCTTAAAATTATGAATTATGCATTTGGGGACAAGAAGTAAGCTTTCTGATCTTCATTGGACTCATTTCAGTGCCAGATTCCTCTTTTTGATATATCGGATTTTGAGGATTAACGGTGTCTCTTAATTGTTATGACAATTCTTACTCTTTAAAATTATGTTTTATGCATTTGGGGAAATGAAGTTTCTTTTCTGCTCTTTAAAGGAATCATTTTAGTTCCAGATTACAGTTTTTGGCCTATTGGATTTTGTTGATTAACGATGTCTCTCAATAAATGAAAAATAATGTATTTATGCTTCTCATTCCTCATTTCGGTGTCTCACAATCCATATTTCTAGTGGTATTCATTGTTATGACCATTCTTACTCCTCAAAATTGTGCATTGTGCATTTAGGGACAAGAAGTTAGTTTTCTGATCTTCATTGGACTCATTTCAATTCCAGATTCCTCTTTTTGGTATATTGGATTTTGTTGATTAACGGTGTGTCTCAATGAGTAAGAAACAAGGTATTTATGCTTCTCATTCCTCATTTACGTGTCCCACAGTTCATATTTCTAGTGTTATTAATTTTTATGACTATTCTTACTCCTTAAAATTATGAATTATGCATTTGGGGACAAGAAGTTAGTTTTCTGATCTTCATTGGACTCATTTCAATTCCAGATTCCTCTTTTTGGTATATTGGATTTTGTTGATTAACAGTGTGTCTCAATGAGTAAGAAACAAGGTATTTATGCTTCTCATTCCTCATTTACGTGTCCCACAGTTCATATTTCTAGTGTTATTAATTTTTATGACCATTCTTACTCCTTAAAATTATGCATTATGCATTTGGGGACAAGAAAGTAGTTTTCTGATCTTCATTAGACTCATTTCAGTTCCAGATTTCTCTTTTTCGAATATCGGATTTTGTGAATGAACAGTGTCTCGTAATGAGTAAGAAACAAGGTATTTATGCTTCTTATTCCTCATTTAGGTGTCCCACAGTGCATATTTCTAGTGGTATTCATTGTTATGACCAGTCTTACTCTTTTAAATTTTGTTTTATGCGTTTGGGGACATGAAGTTTCTTTTCTAAACTTTATAGGAATCATTTTAGTTCCAGATTACAGTTTTTGGCCTATAGGATTTTGTTGATTAACGATGTCTCTCAATAAATGAAAAATAATGTATTTATGCTTCTCATTCCTCATTTCGGTGTCTCACAATCCATATTTCTAGTGGTATTCATTGTTATGACCATTCTTACTCCTCAAAATTGTGCATTGTGCATTTAGGGACAAGAAGTTAGTTTTCTGATCTTCATTGGACTCATTTCAATTCCAGATTCCTCTTTTTGGTATATTGGATTTTGTTGATTAACGGTGTGTCTCAATGAGTAAGAAACAAGGTATTTATGCTTCTCATTCCTCATTTACGTGTCCCACAGTTCATATTTCTAGTGTTATTAATTTTTATGACTATTCTTACTCCTTAAAATTATGAATTATGCATTTGGGGACAAGAAGTTAGTTTTCTGATCTTCATTGGACTCATTTCAATTCCAGATTCCTCTTTTTGGTATATTGGATTTTGTTGATTAACAGTGTGTCTCAATGAGTAAGAAACAAGGTATTTATGCTTCTCATTCCTCATTTACGTGTCCCACAGTTCATATTTCTAGTGTTATTAATTTTTATGACCATTCTTACTCCTTAAAATTATGCATTATGCATTTGGGGACAAGAAAGTAGTTTTCTGATCTTCATTAGACTCATTTCAGTTCCAGATTTCTCTTTTTCGAATATCGGATTTTGTGAATGAACAGTGTCTCGTAATGAGTAAGAAACAAGGTATTTATGCTTCTTATTCCTCATTTAGGTGTCCCACAGTGCATATTTCTAGTGGTATTCATTGTTATGACCAGTCTTACTCTTTTAAATTTTGTTTTATGCGTTTGGGGACATGAAGTTTCTTTTCTAAACTTTATAGGAATCATTTTAGTTCCAGATTACAGTTTTTGGCCTATAGGATTTTGTTGATTAACGATGTCTCTCAATAAATGAAAAATAATGTATTTATGCTTCTCATTCCTCATTTCGGTGTCTCACAATCCATATTTCTAGTGGTATTCATTGTTATGACCATTCTTACTCCTCAAAATTGTGCATTGTGCATTTAGGGACAAGAAGTTAGTTTTTGATCTTCATTGGACTCATTTCAATTCCAGATTCCTCTTTTTGGTATATTGGATTTTGTTGATTAACGGTGTGTCTCAATGAGTAAGAAACAAGGTATTTATACTTCTCATTCCTCATTTACGTGTCCCACAGTTCATATTTCTAGTGTTATTAATTCTTATGACCATTCTTACTCCTTAAAATTATGAATTATGCATTTGGGGACAAGAAGTAAGCTTTCTGATCTTCATTGGACTCATTTCAGTGCCAGATTCCTCTTTTTGATATATCGGATTTTGAGGATTAACGGTGTCTCTTAATTGTTATGACAATTCTTACTCTTTAAAATTATGTTTTATGCATTTGGGGAAATGAAGTTTCTTTTCTGCTCTTTAAAGGAATCATTTTAGTTCCAGATTCGAGTTTTTGACATATGGGAATTTGTTGATTAACGGTGTCTCTCAATAAATTAAAAACAATGTATTTATGCTTCTCATTCCTCATTTCGGTGTCTCACAATCCATATTTCTAGTGGTATTCATTGTTATGACCATTCTTACTCCTCAAAATTGTGCATTGTGCATTTAGGGACAAGAAGTTAGTTTTCTGATCTTCATTGGACTCATTTCAATTCCAGATTCCTCTTTTTGGTATATTGGATTTTGTTGATTAACGGTGTGTCTCAATGAGTAAGAAACAAGGTATTTATACTTCTCATTCCTCATTTACGTGTCCCACAGTTCATATTTCTAGTGTTATTAATTCTTATGACCATTCTTACTCCTTAAAATTATGAATTATGCATTTGGGGACAAGAAGTAAGCTTTCTGATCTTCATTGGACTCATTTCAGTGCCAGATTCCTCTTTTTGATATATCGGATTTTGAGGATTAACGGTGTCTCTTAATTGTTATGACAATTCTTACTCTTTAAAATTATGTTTTATGCATTTGGGGAAATGAAGTTTCTTTTCTGCTCTTTAAAGGAATCATTTTAGTTCCAGATTCGAGTTTTTGACATATGGGAATTTGTTGATTAACGGTGTCTCTCAATAAATTAAAAACAATGTATTTATGCTTCTCATTCCTCATTTCGGTGTCTCACAATCCATATTTCTAGTGGTATTCATTGTTATGACCATTCTTACTCCTCAAAATTGTGCATTGTGCATTTAGGGACAAGAAGTTAGTTTTCTGATCTTCATTGGACTCATTTCAATTCCAGATTCCTCTTTTTGGTATATTGGATTTTGTTGATTAACGGGGTGTCTCAAAGAGTAAGAAACAAGGTATTTATACTTCTCATTCCTCATTTACGTGTCCCACAGTTCATATTTCTAGTGTTATTAATTTTTATGACTATTCTTACTCCTTAAAATTATGAATTATGCATTTGGGGACAAGAAGTTAGTTTTCTGATCTTCATTGGACTCATTTCAATTCCAGATTCCTCTTTTTGGTATATTGGATTTTGTTGATTAACAGTGTGTCTCAATGAGTAAGAAACAAGGTATTTATGCTTCTCATTCCTCATTTACGTGTCCCACAGTTCATATTTCTAGTGTTATTAATTTTTATGACCATTCTTACTCCTTAAAATTATGCATTATGCATTTGGGGACAAGAAAGTAGTTTTCTGATCTTCATTAGACTCATTTCAGTTCCAGATTCCTCTTTTTCGAATATCGGATTTTGTGAATGAACAGTGTCTCGTAATGAGTAAGAAACAAGGTATTTATGCTTCTTATTCCTCATTTAGGTGTCCCACAGTGCATATTTCTAGTGGTATTCATTGTTATGACCAGTCTTACTCTTTTAAATTTTGTTTTATGCGTTTGGGGACATGAAGTTTCTTTTCTAAACTTTATAGGAATCATTTTAGTTCCAGATTACAGTTTTTGGCCTATAGGATTTTGTTGATTAACGATGTCTCTCAATAAATGAAAAATAATGTATTTATGCTTCTCATTCCTCATTTCGGTGTCTCACAATCCATATTTCTAGTGGTATTCATTGTTATGACCATTCTTACTCCTCAAAATTGTGCATTGTGCATTTAGGGACAAGAAGTTAGTTTTCTGATCTTCATTGGACTCATTTCAATTCCAGATTCCTCTTTTTGGTATATTGGATTTTGTTGATTAACGGTGTGTCTCAATGAGTAAGAAACAAGGTATTTATACTTCTCATTCCTCATTTACGTGTCCCACAGTTCATATTTCTAGTGTTAATAATTCTTATGACCATTCTTACTCCTTAAAATTATGAATTATGCATTTGGGGACAAGAAGTAAGCTTTCTGATCTTCATTGGACTCATTTCAGTGCCAGATTCCTCTTTTTGATATATCGGATTTTGAGGATTAACGGTGTCTCTTAATTGTTATGACAATTCTTACTCTTTAAAATTATGTTTTATGCATTTGGGGAAATGAAGTTTCTTTTCTGCTCTTTAAAGGAATCATTTTAGTTCCAGATTCGAGTTTTTGACATATGGGAATTTGTTGATTAACGGTGTCTCTCAATAAATTAAAAACAATGTATTTATGCTTCTCATTCCTCATTTCGGTGTCTCACAATCCATATTTCTAGTGGTATTCATTGTTATGACCATTCTTACTCCTCAAAATTGTGCATTGTGCATTTAGGGACAAGAAGTTAGTTTTCTGATCTTCATTGGACTCATTTCAATTCCAGATTCCTCTTTTTGGTATATTGGATTTTGTTGATTAACGGGGTGTCTCAAAGAGTAAGAAACAAGGTATTTATACTTCTCATTCCTCATTTACGTGTCCCACAGTTCATATTTCTAGTGTTATTAATTTTTATGACTATTCTTACTCCTTAAAATTATGAATTATGCATTTGGGGACAAGAAGTTAGTTTTCTGATCTTCATTGGACTCATTTCAATTCCAGATTCCTCTTTTGGTATATTGGATTTTGTTGATTAACAGTGTGTCTCAATGAGTAAGAAACAAGGTATTTATGCTTCTCATTCCTCATTTACGTGTCCCACAGTTCATATTTCTAGTGTTATTAATTTTTATGACCATTCTTACTCCTTAAAATTATGCATTATGCATTTGGGGACAAGAAAGTAGTTTTCTGATCTTCATTAGACTCATTTCAGTTCCAGATTTCTCTTTTTCGAATATCGGATTTTGTGAATGAACAGTGTCTCGTAATGAGTAAGAAACAAGGTATTTATGCTTCTTATTCCTCATTTAGGTGTCCCACAGTGCATATTTCTAGTGGTATTCATTGTTATGACCAGTCTTACTCTTTTAAATTTTGTTTTATGCGTTTGGGGACATGAAGTTTCTTTTCTAAACTTTATAGGAATCATTTTAGTTCCAGATTACAGTTTTTGGCCTATAGGATTTTGTTGATTAACGATGTCTCTCAATAAATGAAAAATAATGTATTTATGCTTCTCATTCCTCATTTCGGTGTCTCACAATCCATATTTCTAGTGGTATTCATTGTTATGACCATTCTTACTCCTCAAAATTGTGCATTGTGCATTTAGGGACAAGAAGTTAGTTTTCTGATCTTCATTGGACTCATTTCAATTCCAGATTCCTCTTTTTGGTATATTGGATTTTGTTGATTAACGGTGTGTCTCAATGAGTAAGAAACAAGGTATTTATACTTCTCATTCCTCATTTACGTGTCCCACAGTTCATATTTCTAGTGTTAATAATTCTTATGACCATTCTTACTCCTTAAAATTATGAATTATGCATTTGGGGACAAGAAGTAAGCTTTCTGATCTTCATTGGACTCATTTCAGTGCCAGATTCCTCTTTTTGATATATCGGATTTTGAGGATTAACGGTGTCTCTTAATTGTTATGACAATTCTTACTCTTTAAAATTATGTTTTATGCATTTGGGGAAATGAAGTTTCTTTTCTGCTCTTTAAAGGAATCATTTTAGTTCCAGATTCGAGTTTTTGACATATGGGAATTTGTTGATTAACGGTGTCTCTCAATAAATTAAAAACAATGTATTTATGCTTCTCATTCCTCATTTCGGTGTCTCACAATCCATATTTCTAGTGGTATTCATTGTTATGACCATTCTTACTCCTCAAAATTGTGCATTGTGCATTTAGGGACAAGAAGTTAGTTTTCTGATCTTCATTGGACTCATTTCAATTCCAGATTCCTCTTTTTGGTATATTGGATTTTGTTGATTAACGGTGTGTCTCAATGAGTAAGAAACAAGGTATTTATACTTCTCATTCCTCATTTACGTGTCCCACAGTTCATATTTCTAGTGTTATTAATTCTTATGACCATTCTTACTCCTTAAAATTATGAATTATGCATTTGGGGACAAGAAGTAAGCTTTCTGATCTTCATTGGACTCATTTCAGTGCCAGATTCCTCTTTTTGATATATCGGATTTTGAGGATTAACGGTGTCTCTTAATTGTTATGACAATTCTTACTCTTTAAAATTATGTTTTATGCATTTGGGGAAATGAAGTTTCTTTTCTGCTCTTTAAAGGAATCATTTTAGTTCCAGATTCGAGTTTTTGACATATGGGAATTTGTTGATTAACGGTGTCTCTCAATAAATTAAAAACAATGTATTTATGCTTCTCATTCCTCATTTCGGTGTCTCACAATCCATATTTCTAGTGGTATTCATTGTTATGACCATTCTTACTCCTCAAAATTGTGCATTGTGCATTTAGGGACAAGAAGTTAGTTTTCTGATCTTCATTGGACTCATTTCAATTCCAGATTCCTCTTTTTGGTATATTGGATTTTGTTGATTAACGGGGTGTCTCAAAGAGTAAGAAACAAGGTATTTATACTTCTCATTCCTCATTTACGTGTCCCACAGTTCATATTTCTAGTGTTATTAATTTTTATGACTATTCTTACTCCTTAAAATTATGAATTATGCATTTGGGGACAAGAAGTTAGTTTTCTGATCTTCATTGGACTCATTTCAATTCCAGATTCCTCTTTTTGGTATATTGGATTTTGTTGATTAACAGTGTGTCTCAATGAGTAAGAAACAAGGTATTTATGCTTCTCATTCCTCATTTACGTGTCCCACAGTTCATATTTCTAGTGTTATTAATTTTTATGACCATTCTTACTCCTTAAAATTATGCATTATGCATTTGGGGACAAGAAAGTAGTTTTCTGATCTTCATTAGACTCATTTCAGTTCCAGATTCCTCTTTTTCGAATATCGGATTTTGTGAATGAACAGTGTCTCGTAATGAGTAAGAAACAAGGTATTTATGCTTCTTATTCCTCATTTAGGTGTCCCACAGTGCATATTTCTAGTGGTATTCATTGTTATGACCAGTCTTACTCTTTTAAATTTTGTTTTATGCGTTTGGGGACATGAAGTTTCTTTTCTAAACTTTATAGGAATCATTTTAGTTCCAGATTACAGTTTTTGGCCTATAGGATTTTGTTGATTAACGATGTCTCTCAATAAATGAAAAATAATGTATTTATGCTTCTCATTCCTCATTTCGGTGTCTCACAATCCATATTTCTAGTGGTATTCATTGTTATGACCATTCTTACTCCTCAAAATTGTGCATTGTGCATTTAGGGACAAGAAGTTAGTTTTCTGATCTTCATTGGACTCATTTCAATTCCAGATTCCTCTTTTTGGTATATTGGATTTTGTTGATTAACGGTGTGTCTCAATGAGTAAGAAACAAGGTATTTATACTTCTCATTCCTCATTTACGTGTCCCACAGTTCATATTTCTAGTGTTAATAATTCTTATGACCATTCTTACTCCTTAAAATTATGAATTATGCATTTGGGGACAAGAAGTAAGCTTTCTGATCTTCATTGGACTCATTTCAGTGCCAGATTCCTCTTTTTGATATATCGGATTTTGAGGATTAACGGTGTCTCTTAATTGTTATGACAATTCTTACTCTTTAAAATTATGTTTTATGCATTTGGGGAAATGAAGTTTCTTTTCTGCTCTTTAAAGGAATCATTTTAGTTCCAGATTCGAGTTTTTGACATATGGGAATTTGTTGATTAACGGTGTCTCTCAATAAATTAAAAACAATGTATTTATGCTTCTCATTCCTCATTTCGGTGTCTCACAATCCATATTTCTAGTGGTATTCATTGTTATGACCATTCTTACTCCTCAAAATTGTGCATTGTGCATTTAGGGACAAGAAGTTAGTTTTCTGATCTTCATTGGACTCATTTCAATTCCAGATTCCTCTTTTTGGTATATTGGATTTTGTTGATTAACGGGGTGTCTCAAAGAGTAAGAAACAAGGTATTTATACTTCTCATTCCTCATTTACGTGTCCCACAGTTCATATTTCTAGTGTTATTAATTTTTATGACTATTCTTACTCCTTAAAATTATGAATTATGCATTTGGGGACAAGAAGTTAGTTTTCTGATCTTCATTGGACTCATTTCAATTCCAGATTCCTCTTTTTGGTATATTGGATTTTGTTGATTAACAGTGTGTCTCAATGAGTAAGAAACAAGGTATTTATGCTTCTCATTCCTCATTTACGTGTCCCACAGTTCATATTTCTAGTGTTATTAATTTTTATGACCATTCTTACTCCTTAAAATTATGCATTATGCATTTGGGGACAAGAAAGTAGTTTTCTGATCTTCATTAGACTCATTTCAGTTCCAGATTTCTCTTTTTCGAATATCGGATTTTGTGAATGAACAGTGTCTCGTAATGAGTAAGAAACAAGGTATTTATGCTTCTTATTCCTCATTTAGGTGTCCCACAGTGCATATTTCTAGTGGTATTCATTGTTATGACCAGTCTTACTCTTTTAAATTTTGTTTTATGCGTTTGGGGACATGAAGTTTCTTTTTCTAAACTTTATAGGAATCATTTTAGTTCCAGATTACAGTTTTTGGCCTATAGGATTTTGTTGATTAACGATGTCTCTCAATAAATGAAAAATAATGTATTTATGCTTCTCATTCCTCATTTCGGTGTCTCACAATCCATATTTCTAGTGGTATTCATTGTTATGACCATTCTTACTCCTCAAAATTGTGCATTGTGCATTTAGGGACAAGAAGTTAGTTTTCTGATCTTCATTGGACTCATTTCAATTCCAGATTCCTCTTTTTGGTATATTGGATTTTGTTGATTAACGGTGTGTCTCAATGAGTAAGAAACAAGGTATTTATACTTCTCATTCCTCATTTACGTGTCCCACAGTTCATATTTCTAGTGTTATTAATTCTTATGACCATTCTTACTCCTTAAAATTATGAATTATGCATTTGGGGACAAGAAGTAAGCTTTCTGATCTTCATTGGACTCATTTCAGTGCCAGATTCCTCTTTTTGATATATCGGATTTTGAGGATTAACGGTGTCTCTTAATTGTTATGACAATTCTTACTCTTTAAAATTATGTTTTATGCATTTGGGGAAATGAAGTTTCTTTTCTGCTCTTTAAAGGAATCATTTTAGTTCCAGATTCGAGTTTTTGACATATGGGAATTTGTTGATTAACGGTGTCTCTCAATAAATTAAAAACAATGTATTTATGCTTCTCATTCCTCATTTCGGTGTCTCACAATCCATATTTCTAGTGGTATTCATTGTTATGACCATTCTTACTCCTCAAAATTGTGCATTGTGCATTTAGGGACAAGAAGTTAGTTTTCTGATCTTCATTGGACTCATTTCAATTCCAGATTCCTCTTTTTGGTATATTGGATTTTGTTGATTAACAGTGTGTCTCAATGAGTAAGAAACAAGGTATTTATGCTTCTCATTCCTCATTTACGTGTCCCACAGTTCATATTTCTAGTGTTATTAATTTTTATGACCATTCTTACTCCTTAAAATTATGCATTATGCATTTGGGGACAAGAAAGTAGTTTTCTGATCTTCATTAGACTCGTTTCAGTTCCAGATTTCTCTTTTTCGAATATCGGATTTTGTGAATGAACAGTGTCTTGTAATGAGTAAGAAACAAGGTATTTATGCTTCTTATTCCTCATTTAGGTGTCCCACAGTGCATATTTCTAGTGGTATTCATTGTTATGACCAGTCTTACTCTTTTAAATTTTGTTTTATGCGTTTGGGGACATGAAGTTTCTTTTCTAAACTTTATAGGAATCATTTTAGTTCCAGATTACAGTTTTTGGCCTATAGGATTTTGTTGATTAACGATGTCTCTCAATAAATGAAAAATAATGTATTTATGCTTCTCATTCCTCATTTCGGTGTCTCACAATCCATATTTCTAGTGGTATTCATTGTTATGACCATTCTTACTCCTCAAAATTGTGCATTGTGCATTTAGGGACAAGAAGTTAGTTTTCTGATCTTCATTGGACTCATTTCAATTCCAGATTCCTCTTTTTGGTATATTGGATTTTGTTGATTAACGGTGTGTCTCAATGAGTAAGAAACAAGGTATTTATACTTCTCATTCCTCATTCACGTGTCCCACAATTCATATTTCTAGTGTTATTAATTCTTTTGACCATTTTTACTCCTTAAAATTATGAATTATGCATTTGGGGACAAGAAGTAAGCTTTCTGATCTTCATTGGACTCATTTCAGTGCCAGATTCCTCTTTTTGATATATCGGATTTTGAGGATTAACGGTGTCTCTTAATTGTTATGACAATTCTTACTCTTTAAAATTATGTTTTATGCATTTGGGGAAATGAAGTTTCTTTTCTGCTCTTTAAAGGAATCATTTTAGTTCCAGATTCGAGTTTTTGACATATGGGAATTTGTTGATTAACGGTGTCTCTCAATAAATTAAAAACAATGTATTTATGCTTCTCATTCCTCATTTCGGTGTCTCACAATCCATATTTCTAGTGGTATTCATTGTTATGACCATTCTTACTCCTCAAAATTGTGCATTGTGCATTTAGGGACAAGAAGTTAGTTTTCTGATCTTCATTGGACTCATTTCAATTCCAGATTCCTCTTTTTGGTATATTGGATTTTGTTGATTAACGGGGTGTCTCAAAGAGTAAGAAACAAGGTATTTATACTTCTCATTCCTCATTTACGTGTCCCACAGTTCATATTTCTAGTGTTATTAATTTTTATAACTATTCTTACTCCTTAAAATTACGAATTATGCATTTGGGGACAAGAAGTTAGTTTTCTGATCTTCATTGGACTCATTTCAATTCCAGATTTCTCTTTTTGGTATATTGGATTTTGTTGATTAACAGTGTGTCTCAATGAGTAAGAAACAAGGTATTTATGCTTCTCATTCCTCATTCACGTGTCCCACAGTTCATATTTCTAGTGTTATTAATTTTTATGACCATTCTTAATCCTTAAAATTATGCATTATGCATTTGGGGACAAGAAAGTAGTTTTCTGATCTTCATTAGACTCATTTCAGTTCCAGATTCCTCTTTTTCGAATATCGGATTTTGTGAATGAACAGTGTCTCGTAATGAGTAAGAAACAAGGTATTTATGCTTCATATTCCTCATTTAGGTGTCCCACAGTGCATATTTCTAGTGGTATTCATTGTTATGACCAGTCTTACTCTTTTAAATTTTGTTTTATGCGTTTGGGGACATGAAGTTTCTTTTCTAAACTTTAAAGGAATCATTTTAGTTCCAGATTCGAGTTTTTGGCCTATGGGAATTTGTTGATTAACGGTGTCTCTCAATAAATTAAAAACAATGTATTTATGCTTCTCATTCCTCATTTCGGTGTCTCACAATCAATATTTCTAGTGGTATTCATTGTTATGACCATTCTTACTCCTCAAAATTGTGCATTGTGCATTTAGGGACAAGAAGTTAGTTTTCTGATCTTCATTGGACTCATTTCAATTCCAGATTCCTCTTTTTGGTATATTGGATTTTGTTGATTAACGGGGTGTCTCAAAGAGTAAGAAACAAGGTATTTATACTTCTCATTCCTCATTTACGTGTCCCACAGTTCATATTTCTAGTGTTATTAATTTTTATGACTATTCTTACTCCTTAAAATTATGAATTATGCATTTGGGGACAAGAAGTTAGTTTTCTGATCTTCATTGGACTCATTTCAATTCCAGATTCCTCTTTTTGGTATATTGGATTTTGTTGATTAACAGTGTGTCTCAATGAGTAAGAAACAAGGTATTTATGCTTCTCATTCCTCATTTACGTGTCCCACAGTTCATATTTCTAGTGTTATTAATTTTTATGACCATTCTTAATCCTTAAAATTATGCATTATGCATTTGGGGACAAGAAAGTAGTTTTCTGATCTTCATTAGACTCATTTCAGTTCCAGATTCCTCTTTTTCGAATATCGGATTTTGTGAATGAACAGTGTCTCGTAATGAGTAAGAAACAAGGTATTTATGCTTCATATTCCTCATTTAGGTGTCCCACAGTGCATATTTCTAGTGGTATTCATTGTTATGACCAGTCTTACTCTTTTAAATTTTGTTTTATGCGTTTGGGGACATGAAGTTTCTTTTCTAAACTTTAAAGGAATCATTTTAGTTCCAGATTCGAGTTTTTGGCCTATGGGAATTTGTTGATTAACGGTGTCTCTCAATAAATTAAAAACAATGTATTTATGCTTCTCATTCCTCATTTCGGTGTCTCACAATCAATATTTCTAGTGGTATTCATTGTTATGACCATTCTTACTCCTCAAAATTGTGCATTGTGCATTTAGGGACAAGAAGTTAGTTTTCTGATCTTCATTGGACTCATTTCAATTCCAGATTCCTCTTTTTGGTATATTGGATTTTGTTGATTAACGGGGTGTCTCAAAGAGTAAGAAACAAGGTATTTATACTTCTCATTCCTCATTTACGTGTCCCACAGTTCATATTTCTAGTGTTATTAATTTTTATGACTATTCTTACTCCTTAAAATTATGAATTATGCATTTGGGGACAAGAAGTTAGTTTTCTGATCTTCATTGGACTCATTTCAATTCCAGATTCCTCTTTTTGGTATATTGGATTTTGTTGATTAACAGTGTGTCTCAATGAGTAAGAAACAAGGTATTTATGCTTCTCATTCCTCATTTACGTGTCCCACAGTTCATATTTCTAGTGTTATTAATTTTTATGACCATTCTTACTCCTTAAAATTATGCATTATGCATTTGGGGACAAGAAAGTAGTTTTCTGATCTTCATTAGACTCATTTCAGTTCCAGATTCCTCTTTTTCGAATATCGGATTTTGTGAATGAACAGTGTCTCGTAATGAGTAAGAAACAAGGTATTTATGCTTCATATTCCTCATTTAGGTGTCCCACAGTGCATATTTCTAGTGGTATTCATTGTTATGACCAGTCTTACTCTTTTAAATTTTCTTTTATGCGTTTGGGGACATGAAGTTTCTTTTCTAAACTTTAAAGGAATCATTTTAGTTCGAGATTCGAGTTTTTGGCCTATGGGAATTTGTTGATTAACGGTGTCTCTCAATAAATTAAAAACAATGTATTTATGCTTCTCATTCCTCATTTCGGTGTCTCACAATCCATATTTCTAGTGGTATTCATTGTTATGACCATTCTTACTCCTCAAAATTGTGCATTGTGCATTTAGGGACAAGAAGTTAGTTTTCTGATCTTCATTGGACTCATTTCAATTCCAGATTCCTCTTTTTGGTATATTGGATTTTGTTGATTAACAGTGTGTCTCAATGAGTAAGAAACAAGGTATTTATGCTTCTCATTCCTCATTTACGTGTCCCACAGTTCATATTTCTAGTGTTATTAATTTTTATGACCATTCTTAATCCTTAAAATTATGCATTATGCATTTGGGGACAAGAAAGTAGTTTTCTGATCTTCATTAGACTCATTTCAGTTCCAGATTCCTCTTTTTCGAATATCGGATTTTGTGAATGAACAGTGTCTCGTAATGAGTAAGAAACAAGGTATTTATGCTTCATATTCCTCATTTAGGTGTCCCACAGTGCATATTTCTAGTGGTATTCATTGTTATGACCAGTCTTACTCTTTTAAATTTTGTTTTATGCGTTTGGGGACATGAAGTTTCTTTTCTAAACTTTAAAGGAATCATTTTAGTTCCAGATTCGAGTTTTTGGCCTATGGGAATTTGTTGATTAACGGTGTCTCTCAATAAATTAAAAACAATGTATTTATGCTTCTCATTCCTCATTTCGGTGTCTCACAATCCATATTTCTAGTGGAATTCATTGTTTATGACCATTCTTACTCCTCAAAATTGTGCATTGTGCATTTAGGGACAAGAAGTTAGTTTTCTGATCTTCATTGGACTCATTTCAATTCCAGATTCCTCTTTTTGGTATATTGGATTTTGTTGATTAACGGGGTGTCTCAAAGAGTAAGAAACAAGGTATTTATACTTCTCATTCCTCATTTACGTGTCCCACAGTTCATATTTCTAGTGTTATTAATTTTTATGACTATTCTTACTCCTTAAAATTATGAATTATGCATTTGGGGACAAGAAGTTAGTTTTCTGATCTTCATTGGACTCATTTCAATTCCAGATTCCTCTTTTTGGTATATTGGATTTTGTTGATTAACAGTGTGTCTCAATGAGTAAGAAACAAGGTATTTATGCTTCTCATTCCTCATTTACGTGTCCCACAGTTCATATTTCTAGTGTTATTAATTTTTATGACCATTCTTACTCCTTAAAATTATGCATTATGCATATGGGGACAAGAAAGTAGTTTTCTGATCTTCATTAGACTCATTTCAGTTCCAGATTCCTCTTTTTCGAATATCGGATTTTGTGAATGAACAGTGTCTCGTAATGAGTAAGAAACAAGGTATTTATGCTTCATATTCCTCATTTAGGTGTCCCACAGTGCATATTTCTAGTGGTATTCATTGTTATGACCAGTCTTACTCTTTTAAATTTTGTTTTATGCGTTTGGGGACATGAAGTTTCTTTTCTAAACTTTAAAGGAATCATTTTAGTTCGAGATTCGAGTTTTTGGCCTATGGGAATTTGTTGATTAACGGTGTCTCTCAATAAATTAAAAACAATGTATTTATGCTTCTCATTCCTCATTTCGGTGTCTCACAATCCATATTTCTAGTGGTATTCATTGTTATGACCATTCTTACTCCTCAAAATTGTGCATTGTGCATTTAGGGACAAGAAGTTAGTTTTCTGATCTTCATTGGACTCATTTCAATTCCAGATTCCTCTTTTTGGTATATTGGATTTTGTTGATTAACAGTGTGTCTCAATGAGTAAGAAACAAGGTATTTATGCTTCTCATTCCTCATTTACGTGTCCCACAGTTCATATTTCTAGTGTTATTAATTTTTATGACTATTCTTACTCCTTAAAATTATGAATTATGCATTTGGGGACAAGAAGTTAGTTTTCTGATCTTCATTGGACTCATTTCAATTCCAGATTCCTCTTTTTGGTATATTGGATTTTGTTGATTAACAGTGTGTCTCAATGAGTAAGAAACAAGGTATTTATGCTTCTCATTCCTCATTTACGTGTCCCACAGTTCATATTTCTAGTGTTATTAATTTTTATGACCATTCTTACTCCTTAAAATTATGCATTATGCATTTGGGGACAAGAAAGTAGTTTTCTGATCTTCATTAGACTCATTTCAGTTCCAGATTCCTCTTTTTCGAATATCGGATTTTGTGAATGAACAGTGTCTCGTAATGAGTAAGAAACAAGGTATTTATGCTTCATATTCCTCATTTAGGTGTCCCACAGTGCATATTTCTAGTGGTATTCATTGTTATGACCAGTCTTACTCTTTTAAATTTTCTTTTATGCGTTTGGGGACATGAAGTTTCTTTTCTAAACTTTAAAGGAATCATTTTAGTTCGAGATTCGAGTTTTTGGCCTATGGGAATTTGTTGATTAACGGTGTCTCTCAATAAATTAAAAACAATGTATTTATGCTTCTCATTCCTCATTTCGGTGTCTCACAATCCATATTTCTAGTGGTATTCATTGTTATGACCATTCTTACTCCTCAAAATTGTGCATTGTGCATTTAGGGACAAGAAGTTAGTTTTCTGATCTTCATTGGACTCATTTCAATTCCAGATTCCTCTTTTTGGTATATTGGATTTTGTTGATTAACGGTGTGTCTCAATGAGTAAGAAACAAGGTATTTATACTTCTCATTCCTCATTCACGTGTCCCACAATTCATATTTCTAGTGTTATTAATTCTTTTGACCATTCTTACTCCTTAAAATTATGAATTATGCATTTGGGGACAAGAAGTAAGCTTTCTGATCTTCATTGGACTCATTTCAGTGCCAGATTCCTCTTTTTGATATATCGGATTTTGAGGATTAACGGTGTCTCTTAATTGTTATGACAATTCTTACTCTTTAAAATTATGTTTTATGCATTTGGGGAAATGAAGTTTCTTTTCTGCTCTTTAAAGGAATCATTTTAGTTCCAGATTCGAGTTTTTGACATATGGGAATTTGTTGATTAACGGTGTCTCTCAATAAATTAAAAACAATGTATTTATGCTTCTCATTCCTCATTTCGGTGTCTCACAATCCATATTTCTAGTGGTATTCATTGTTATGACCATTCTTACTCCTCAAAATTGTGCATTGTGCATTTAGGGACAAGAAGTTAGTTTTCTGATCTTCATTGGACTCATTTCAATTCCAGATTCCTCTTTTTGGTATATTGGATTTTGTTGATTAACGGTGTGTCTCAATGAGTAAGAAACAAGGTATTTATACTTCTCATTCCTCATTTACGTGTCCCACAGTTCATATTTCTAGTGTTATTAATTCTTATGACCATTCTTACTCCTTAAAATTATGAATTATGCATTTGGGGACAAGAAGTAAGCTTTCTGATCTTCATTGGACTCATTTCAGTGCCAGATTCCTCTTTTTGATATATCGGATTTTGAGGATTAACGGTGTCTCTTAATTGTTATGACAATTCTTACTCTTTAAAATTATGTTTTATGCATTTGGGGAAATGAAGTTTCTTTTCTGCTCTTTAAAGGAATCATTTTAGTTCCAGATTCGAGTTTTTGACATATGGGAATTTGTTGATTAACGGTGTCTCTCAATAAATTAAAAACAATGTATTTATGCTTCTCATTCCTCATTTCGGTGTCTCACAATCCATATTTCTAGTGGTATTCATTGTTATGACCATTCTTACTCCTCAAAATTGTGCATTGTGCATTTAGGGACAAGAAGTTAGTTTTCTGATCTTCATTGGACTCATTTCAATTCCAGATTCCTCTTTTTGGTATATTGGATTTTGTTGATTAACGGGGTGTCTCAAAGAGTAAGAAACAAGGTATTTATACTTCTCATTCCTCATTTACGTGTCCCACAGTTCATATTTCTAGTGTTATTAATTTTTATGACTATTCTTACTCCTTAAAATTATGAATTATGCATTTGGGGACAAGAAGTTAGTTTTCTGATCTTCATTGGACTCATTTCAATTCCAGATTCCTCTTTTTGGTATATTGGATTTTGTTGATTAACAGTGTGTCTCAATGAGTAAGAAACAAGGTATTTATGCTTCTCATTCCTCATTTACGTGTCCCACAGTTCATATTTCTAGTGTTATTAATTTTTATGACCATTCTTACTCCTTAAAATTATGCATTATGCATTTGGGGACAAGAAAGTAGTTTTCTGATCTTCATTAGACTCATTTCAGTTCCAGATTCCTCTTTTTCGAATATCGGATTTTGTGAATGAACAGTGTCTCGTAATGAGTAAGAAACAAGGTATTTATGCTTCTTATTCCTCATTTAGGTGTCCCACAGTGCATATTTCTAGTGGTATTCATTGTTATGACCAGTCTTACTCTTTTAAATTTTGTTTTATGCGTTTGGGGACATGAAGTTTCTTTTCTAAACTTTATAGGAATCATTTTAGTTCCAGATTACAGTTTTTGGCCTATAGGATTTTGTTGATTAACGATGTCTCTCAATAAATGAAAAATAATGTATTTATGCTTCTCATTCCTCATTTCGGTGTCTCACAATCCATATTTCTAGTGGTATTCATTGTTATGACCATTCTTACTCCTCAAAATTGTGCATTGTGCATTTAGGGACAAGAAGTTAGTTTTCTGATCTTCATTGGACTCATTTCAATTCCAGATTCCTCTTTTTGGTATATTGGATTTTGTTGATTAACGGTGTGTCTCAATGAGTAAGAAACAAGGTATTTATACTTCTCATTCCTCATTTACGTGTCCCACAGTTCATATTTCTAGTGTTAATAATTCTTATGACCATTCTTACTCCTTAAAATTATGAATTATGCATTTGGGGACAAGAAGTAAGCTTTCTGATCTTCATTGGACTCATTTCAGTGCCAGATTCCTCTTTTTGATATATCGGATTTTGAGGATTAACGGTGTCTCTTAATTGTTATGACAATTCTTACTCTTTAAAATTATGTTTTATGCATTTGGGGAAATGAAGTTTCTTTTCTGCTCTTTAAAGGAATCATTTTAGTTCCAGATTCGAGTTTTTGACATATGGGAATTTGTTGATTAACGGTGTCTCTCAATAAATTAAAAACAATGTATTTATGCTTCTCATTCCTCATTTCGGTGTCTCACAATCCATATTTCTAGTGGTATTCATTGTTATGACCATTCTTACTCCTCAAAATTGTGCATTGTGCATTTAGGGACAAGAAGTTAGTTTTCTGATCTTCATTGGACTCATTTCAATTCCAGATTCCTCTTTTTGGTATATTGGATTTTGTTGATTAACGGGGTGTCTCAAAGAGTAAGAAACAAGGTATTTATACTTCTCATTCCTCATTTACGTGTCCCACAGTTCATATTTCTAGTGTTATTAATTTTTATGACTATTCTTACTCCTTAAAATTATGAATTATGCATTTGGGGACAAGAAGTTAGTTTTCTGATCTTCATTGGACTCATTTCAATTCCAGATTCCTCTTTTTGGTATATTGGATTTTGTTGATTAACAGTGTGTCTCAATGAGTAAGAAACAAGGTATTTATGCTTCTCATTCCTCATTTACGTGTCCCACAGTTCATATTTCTAGTGTTATTAATTTTTATGACCATTCTTAATCCTTAAAATTATGCATTATGCATTTGGGGACAAGAAAGTAGTTTTCTGATCTTCATTAGACTCATTTCAGTTCCAGATTCCTCTTTTTCGAATATCGGATTTTGTGAATGAACAGTGTCTCGTAATGAGTAAGAAACAAGGTATTTATGCTTCATATTCCTCATTTAGGTGTCCCACAGTGCATATTTCTAGTGGTATTCATTGTTATGACCAGTCTTACTCTTTTAAATTTTGTTTTATGCGTTTGGGGACATGAAGTTTCTTTTCTAAACTTTAAAGGAATCATTTTAGTTCCAGATTCGAGTTTTTGGCCTATGGGAATTTGTTGATTAACGGTGTCTCTCAATAAATTAAAAAACAATGTATTTATGCTTCTCATTCCTCATTTCGGTGTCTCACAATCAATATTTCTAGTGGTATTCATTGTTATGACCATTCTTACTCCTCAAAATTGTGCATTGTGCATTTAGGGACAAGAAGTTAGTTTTCTGATCTTCATTGGACTCATTTCAATTCCAGATTCCTCTTTTTGGTATATTGGATTTTGTTGATTAACGGGGTGTCTCAAAGAGTAAGAAACAAGGTATTTATACTTCTCATTCCTCATTTACGTGTCCCACAGTTCATATTTCTAGTGTTATTAATTTTTATGACTATTCTTACTCCTTAAAATTATGAATTATGCATTTGGGGACAAGAAGTTAGTTTTCTGATCTTCATTGGACTCATTTCAATTCCAGATTCCTCTTTTTGGTATATTGGATTTTGTTGATTAACAGTGTGTCTCAATGAGTAAGAAACAAGGTATTTATGCTTCTCATTCCTCATTTACGTGTCCCACAGTTCATATTTCTAGTGTTATTAATTTTTATGACCATTCTTACTCCTTAAAATTATGCATTATGCATTTGGGGACAAGAAAGTAGTTTTCTGATCTTCATTAGACTCATTTCAGTTCCAGATTCCTCTTTTTCGAATATCGGATTTTGTGAATGAACAGTGTCTCGTAATGAGTAAGAAACAAGGTATTTATGCTTCATATTCCTCATTTAGGTGTCCCACAGTGCATATTTCTAGTGGTATTCATTGTTATGACCAGTCTTACTCTTTTAAATTTTCTTTTATGCGTTTGGGGACATGAAGTTTCTTTTCTAAACTTTAAAGGAATCATTTTAGTTCGAGATTCGAGTTTTTGGCCTATGGGAATTTGTTGATTAACGGTGTCTCTCAATAAATTAAAAACAATGTATTTATGCTTCTCATTCCTCATTTCGGTGTCTCACAATCCATATTTCTAGTGGTATTCATTGTTATGACCATTCTTACTCCTCAAAATTGTGCATTGTGCATTTAGGGACAAGAAGTTAGTTTTCTGATCTTCATTGGACTCATTTCAATTCCAGATTCCTCTTTTTGGTATATTGGATTTTGTTGATTAACGGTGTTGTCTCAATGAGTAAGAAACAAGGTATTTATACTTCTCATTCCGCATTTACGTGTCCCACAGTTCATATTTCTAGTGTTATTAATTCTTATGACCATTCTTACTCCTTAAAATTATGAATTATGCATTTGGGGACAAGAAGTAAGCTTTCTGATCTTCATTGGACTCATTTCAGTGCAGATTCCTCTTTTTGATATATCGGATTTTGAGGATTAACGGTGTCTCTTAATTGTTATGACAATTCTTACTCTTTAAATTATGTTTTATGCATTTGGGGAAATGAAGTTTCTTTTCTGCTCTTTAAAGGAATCATTTTAGTTCCAGATTCGAGTTTTTGACATATGGGAATTTGTTGATTAACGGTGTCTCTCAATAAATTAAAAACAATGTATTTATGCTTCTCATTCCTCATTTCGGTGTCTCACAATCCATATTTCTAGTGGTATTCATTGTTATGACCATTCTTACTCCTCAAAATTGTGCATTGTGCATTTAGGGACAAGAAGTTAGTTTTCTGATCTTCATTGGACTCATTTCAATTCCAGATTCCTCTTTTTGGTATATTGGATTTTGTTGATTAACGGGGGTGTCTCAAAGAGTAAGAAACAAGGTATTTATACTTCTCATTCCTCATTTACGTGTCCCACAGTTCATATTTCTAGTGTTATTAATTTTATGACTATTCTTACTCCTTAAAATATGAATTATGCATTTGGGGACAAGAAGTTAGTTTTCTGATCTTCATTGGACTCATTTCAATTCCAGATTCCTCTTTTTGGTATATTGGATTTTGTTGATTAACAGTGTGTCTCAATGAGTAAGAAACAAGGTATTTATGCTTCTCATTCCTCATTTACGTGTCCACAGTTCATATTTCTAGTGTTATTAATTTTTATGACCATTCTTAATCCTTAAAATTATGCATTATGCATTTGGGGACAAGAAAGTAGTTTTCTGATCTTCATTAGACTCATTTCAGTTCCAGATTCCTCTTTTTCGAATATCGGATTTTGTGAATGAACAGTGTCTCGTAATGAGTAAGAAACAAGGTATTTATGCTTCATATTCCTCATTTAGGTGTCCCACAGTGCATATTTCTAGTGGTATTCATTGTTATGACCAGTCTTACTCTTTTAAATTTTGTTTTATGCGTTTGGGGACATGAAGTTTCTTTCTAAACTTTAAGGAATCATTTTAGTTCCAGATTCGAGTTTTTGGCCTATGGGAATTTGTTGATTAACGGTGTCTCTCAATAAATTAAAAACAATGTATTTATGCTTCTCATTCCTCATTTGGTGTCTCACAATCAATATTTCTAGTGTATTCATTGTTATGA
>FNXX01000052.1:0-99098 GCA_900108845.1 Iljinskaea planisiliqua
ATTTCCTCAACTGCTTAAAACAGAATTTTAATGACTAAGAATGGAAATGACAATAAATACCACTAGAAATACGCATTATGGGACTCCAAATTGAGGAATGGGAAGCATATAAACCTAGTTTCTCATTCATTGGGAGACACCGTTAATCATAACATCTAGTAGACCAGAAAGTGGAATATGAAACTGTAATGAGTCCCATGAGGATCACAAATAGAATTGCATGTCCTCAAATACAAAATATAGAATTTTAATTAGTAAGAATGACCATGACAATGAATACCACTAGAAATACGTATTATGGGACTCCAAATGAGGAATGGGAACATATATACCTTGTTTCTCATTCATTGGGAGACACCGTTAATCAACCACATCTAGTAGACCAAAAAGAGGAGTATGAAACTCTTATGAGTCCCATGAGGATCAAAAAAGGAATTGCATTTCTTCAATTGCTTAAAACAGAATTTTAATGACTAAGAATGGAAATGACAATAAATACCACTAGAAATACGCATTATGGTCTCCTAAATGAGGAATGGGAAGCATATATTTTTTTCACATTATTGGGAGACACCGTTAATCAACAACATCTAGTAGACAAAAAGAGGAATATGAAACTCTAATGAGTCCCATGAGGATCACAAAAGGAATTGCATGTCCTTAAAATCTTAAAACAGAATTTTAATGAGTAAGAATAGCAATGACAATAAATACCACTAGAAATACGCATTATGGGACTCCAAAATGAGGAATGGGAAGCATATATACCTTGTTTCTCATTCATTGGGAGACACCGTTAATCAACAACATCTAGTAGACCAAAAAGAGGAATATGAAACTCTAATGAGTCCATGAGGATCACAAAAGGAATTGCATGTCCTCAAATACTTAAAACAGAATTTTAATGGGTAAGAATGCCATGACAATGAAATACCACTAGAAATACGCATTATGGACTCCAAATGAGGAATGGGAAGCATATATAACTTGTTTCTCATTCATTGGGAGACACCGTTAATCAACCACATCTAGTAGACCAAAAAGAGGAGTATGAAACTCTAATGAGTCCCATGAGGATCACAAAGGAATTGCATGTCCTCAAATCTTAAAACAGAATTTTAATGAGTAAGAATGCAATGACAATAAATACCACTAGAAATACGCATTATGGACTCCAAAATGAGGAATGGGAAGCATATATACCTTGTTTCTCATTCATTGGGAGACACCGTTAATCAACAACATCTAGTAGACCAAAAAGAGGAATATGAAACTCTAAGAGTCCCATGAGGATCACAAAAGAATTGCATGTCCTCAAATGCTTAAAACAGAATTTTAATGAGTAAGAATGGCAATGACAATAAATACCACTAGAAATACGCATTATGGGACTCCAAATGAGGAATGGGAAGCATATATACCTTGTTTCTCATTCATTGGGAGACACCGTTAATCAACAACATCTAGTAGACCAAAAAGAGGAATATGGAACTGTAATGAGTCCATGAGGATCACAAAAAGAATTGCATGTCCTCAAATACTTAAAACAGAATTTTAATGGTAAGAATGACCATGACAATGAATACCACTAGAAATACGCATTATGGGACTCCTTAATGAGGAATGGGAAGCATATATACTTGTTTCTCATTCATTGGGAGACACCGTTAATCAACAACATCTAGTAGACCAAAAAGAGGAATATGAAACTGTAATGAGTCCCATGAGGATCACAAAAGGAATTGCATGTCCTAAAATCTTAAAACAGAATTTTAATGAGTAAGAATAGCAATGACAATAAATACCACTAGAAATACGCATTATGGGACTCCAAAATGAGGAATGGGAAGCATATAACTTGTTTCTCATTCATTGGGAGACACCGTTAATCAACAACATCTAGTAGACCAAAAGGGAATATGAAACTGTAATGAGTCCCATGAGGATCACAAAAAGAATTGCATGTCCTCAAATACTTAAAACAGAATTTTATGTAAGAATGCATGACAATAATACCACTAGAAATACGCATTATGGGACTCCAAATGAGGAATGGAAGCATATATAACCTAGTTTCTCATTCATTGGGAGACACCGTTAATCAACAACATCTAGTAGACCAGAAAGTGGAATATGAAACTGTAATGAGTCCCATGAGGATCACAAAAGAATTGCATGTCCTCAAATACAAAAAAGAATTTTAATGGTAAGAATGACCATGACAATGAATACCACTAGAAATACGCATTATGGACTCCAAATGAGGAATGGGAAGCATATATACTTGTTTCTCATTCATTGGGAGACACCGTTAATCAACCACATCTAGTAGACCAAAAAGAGGAGTATGAAACTCTTATGAGTCCCATGAGGATCAAAAAAGGAATTGCATTTCCTCAATGCTTAAAACAGAATTTTAATGAGTAAGAATGGAAATGACAATAAATACCACTAGAAATACGCATTATGGGTCTCCTAAATGAGGAATGGGAAGCATATATTTTTTTCACATTTATTGGGAGACACCGTTAATCAACAACATCTAGTAGACAAAAAGAGGAATATGAAACTATAATGAGTCCCATGAGGATCACAAAAGGAATTGCATGTCCTTAAATCTTAAAACAGAATATTAATGAGTAAGAATAGCAATGACAATAAATACCACTAGAAATACGCATTATGGGACTCCAAAATGAGGAATGTGAAGCATATATGCCTTGTTTCTCATTCATTGGGAGACACCGTTAATCAACCACATCTAGTAGACCAAAAAGAGGAGTACGAAACTCTTAAGAGTTCCATGAGCATCACTAAAGGAATTGCATGTCCTCAACTGCTTAAAACAGAATTTTAATTAGTAAGAATGACCATGACAATGAACACCACTAGAAATACGCATTATGGGACTCCAAATGAGGAATGGGAAGCATATAAACCTAGTTTCTCATTCATTGGGAGACACCGTTAATCATAAACATCTAGTAGACCAGAAAGTGGAATATGAAACTATAATGAGTCCCATGAGGATCACAAATAGAATTGCTTGTCCTCAAATACAAAATATAGAATTTTAATTAGTAAGAATGACCATGACAATGAATACCACTAGAAATACGTATTATGGGACTCCAAATTGAGGAATGGGAAGCATATATACCTTGTTTCTCATTCATTGGGAGACACCGTTAATCAACCACATCTAGTAGACCAAAAAGAGGAGTATGAAACTCTTAAGAGTCCCATGAGGATCAAAAAAGGAATTGCATTTCCTCAATTGCTTAAAACAGAATTTTAATGACTAAGAATGGAAATGACAATAAATACCACTAGAAATACGCATTATGGGTCTCCTAAATGAGGAATGGGAAGCATATATTTTTTTCACATTTATTGGGAGACACCGTTAATCAACAACATCTAGTAGACAAAAAAGAGGAATATGAAACTCTAATGAGTCCCATGAGGATCACAAAAGGAATTGCATGTCCTTAAAATCTTAAAACAGAATATTAATGAGTAAGAATAGCAATGACAATAAATACCACTAGAAGTACGCATTATGGGACTCCAAAATGAGGAATGTGAAGCATATATGCCTTGTTTCTCATTCATTGGGAGACACCGTTAATCAACCACATCTAGTAGACCAAAAAGAGGAGTACGAAACTCTTAAGAGTTCCATGAGCATCACTAAAGGAATTGCATGTCCTCAACTGCTTAAAACAGAATTTTAATTAGTAAGAATGACCATGACAATGAACACCACTAGAAATACGCATTATGGGACTCCAAATTGAGGAATGGGAAGCATATAAACCTAGTTTCTCATTCATTGGGAGACACCGTTAATCAAAACATCTAGTAGACCAGAAAGTGGAATATGAAACTGTAATGAGTCCCATGAGGATCACAAAAAGAATTGCATGTCCTCAAATACAAAATATAGAATTTTAATTAGTAAGAATGACCATGACAATGAATACCACTAGAAATACGTATTATGGGACTCCAAATGAGGAATGGAAGCATATATACCTAGTTTCTCATTCATTGGGAGACACCGTTAATCATAAACATCTAGTAGACCAGAAAGTGGAATATGAAACTGTAATGAGTCCCATGAGGATCACAAAAAGAATTGCATGTCCTCAAATACAAAAATAGAATTTTAATAGTAAGAATGACATGACAATGAATACCACTAGAAATACGTATTATGGGACTCCAAATTGAGGAATGGGAAGCATATATACCTTGTTTCTCATTCATTGGGAGACACCGTTAATCAACCACATCTATTAGACCAAAAAGAGGAGTATGAAACTCTTAAGAGTCCCATGAGGATCAAAAAAGGAATTGCATTTCCTCAATTGCTTAAAACAGAATTTTAATGACTAAGAATGGAAATGACAATAAATACCACTAGAAATACGCATTATGGGTCTCCTAAATGAGGAATGGGAAGCATATATTTTTTTTCACATTTATTGGGAGACACCGTTAATCAACAACATCTAGTAGACAAAAAAGAGGAATATGAAACTCTAATGAGTCCCATGAGGATCACAAAAGGAATTGCATGTCCTTAAAATCATAAAACAGAATATTAATGAGTAAGAATAGCAATGACAATAAATACCACTAGAAGTACGCATTATGGGACTCCAAAATGAGGAATGTGAAGCATATATGCCTTGTTTCTCATTCATTGGGAGACACCGTTAATCAACCACATCTAGTAGACCAAAAAGAGGAGTACGAAACTCTTAAGAGTTCCATGAGCATCACTAAAGGAATTGCATGTCCTCAACTGCTTAAAACAGAATTTTAATTAGTAAGAATGACCATGACAATGAACACCACTAGAAATACGCATTATGGGACTCCAAATTGAGGAATGGGAAGCATATAAACCTAGTTTCTCATTCATTGGGAGACACCGTTAATCATAAACATCTAGTAGACCAGAAAGTGGAATATGAAACTATAATGAGTCCCATGAGGATCACAAATAGAATTGCTTGTCCTCAAATACAAAATATAGAATTTTAATTAGTAAGAATGACCATGACAATGAATACCACTAGAAATACGTATTATGGGACTCCAAATTGAGGAATGGGAAGCATATATACCTTGTTTCTCATTCATTGGGAGACACCGTTAATCAACCACATCTAGTAGACCAAAAAGAGGAGTATGAAACTCTTAAGAGTCCCATGAGGATCAAAAAAGGAATTGCATTTCCTCAATTGCTTAAAACAGAATTTTAATGACTAAGAATGGAAATGACAATAAATACCACTAGAAATACGCATTATGGGTCTCCTAAATGAGGAATGGGAAGCATATATTTTTTTCACATTTATTGGGAGACACCGTTAATCAACAACATCTAGTAGACAAAAAAGAGGAATATGAAACTCTAATGAGTCCCATGAGGATCACAAAAGGAATTGCATGTCCTTAAAATCTTAAAACAGAATATTAATGAGTAAGAATTGCAATGACAATAAATACCACTAGAAATACGTATTATGGGACTCCAAAATGAGGAATGGGAAGCATATATACCTTGTTTCTCATTCATTGGGAGACACCGTTAATCAACAACATCTAGTAGACCAGAAAGTGGAATATGAAACTGTAATGAGTCCCATGAGGATCACAAAAAGAATTGCATGTCCTCAAATACTAACTATAGAATTTTAATGGGAAAGAATGGCCATGACAATGAATACTATTAGAAATACGCATTATGAGAGTCCTTAATGAGGAATGGGAAGCATATATAACTTGTTTCGCATTCATTGGGAGACACCGTTAATCAACCACATCTAGTAGACCCAAAAGAGGAGTATGAAACTCTTATGAGTCCCATGAGGATCACAAAAGGAATTGCATGTCCTTAAAATCTTAAAAAAAAATATTAATGAGTAAGAATAGCAATGACAATGAACACCACTAGAAATACGCATTATGGGACTCCAAATTGAGGAATGGGAAGCATATAAACCTAGTTTCTCATTCATTGGGAGACACCGTTAATCATAAACATCTAGTAGACCAGAAAGTGGAATATGAAACTATAATGAGTCCCATGAGGATCACAAATAGAATTGCTTGTCCTCAAATACAAAAAATAGAATTTTAATTAGTAAGAATGACCATGACAATGAATACCACTAGAAATACGTATTATGGGACTCCAAATTGAGGAATGGGAAGCATATATACCTTGTTTCTCATTCATTGGGAGACACCGTTAATCAACCACATCTAGTAGACGAAAAAGAGGAGTATGAAACTCTTATGAGTCCCGTGAGGATCAAAAAAGGAATTACATTTCCTCAATTGCTTAAAACAGAATTTTAATGACTAAGAATGGAAATGACAATAAATACCACTAGAAATACGCATTATGGGACTCCTAAATGAGGAATGGGAAGCATATATTTTTTTTCACATTTATTGGGAGACACTGTTAATCAACAACATCTAGTAGACAAAAAAAGGAATATGAAACTCTAATGAGTCCGATGAGGATCACAAAAGGAATTGCATGTCCTTAAAATCTTAAAACAGAATATTAATGAGTAAGAATTGCAATGACAATAAATACCACTAGAAATACGCATTATGGGACTCCAAATTGAGGAATGTGAAGCATATATACCTTGTTTCTCATTCATTGGGAGACACCGTTAATCAACCACATCTAGTAGACAAAAAAGAGCAGTATGAAACTCTTAAGAGTTCCGTGAGCATCACTAAAGGAATTGCATGTCCTCAAATGCTTAAAACAGAATTTTAATTAGTAAGAATGACGATGACAATGAATACCACTAGAAATACGCATTATGGGACTCCAAAATGAGGAATGGGAAGCATATATATCTTGTTTCTCATTCATTGGGAGACACCGTTAATCAACAACATCTAGTAGACCAAAAAGAGGAATATGGAACTGTAATTAGTCCCATCAGGATTACAAAAAGAATTTCATGTCCTCAAATACAAAATATAGAATTTTAATTAGTCAGAATACCATGACAATGAATACCACTAGAAATACGTATTATGGGACTCCAAATTGAGGAATGAGAAGCATATATACCTTGTTTCTCATTCATTGGGAGACACCGTTAATCAAGCACATCTAGTAGACCAAAAAGAGGAGTATGAAACTCTTATGAGTCCCGTAAGGATCAAAAAAGGAATTGCATTTCCTCAATTGCTTAAAACAAAATTTTGATGACTAAGAATGGAAATGACAATAAATACCACTAGAAATACGCATTATGGGACTCCTAAATGAGGAATGGGAAGCATATACTTTTTTCACATTTATTGGGAGACACCGTTAATCAACAACATCTAGTAGACAAAAAAAAGGAATATGAAACTCTAATGAGTCCCATGAGGATCACAAAAGGAATTGCATGTCCTTAAAATCTTAAAACAGAATATTAATGAGTAAGAATTGCAATGACAATAAATACCACTAGAAATACGCATTGTGGGACTTCAAATTGAGGAATGTGAAGCATATATGCCTTGTTTCTCATTCATTGGGAGACACTGTTAATCAACCACATCTAGTAGACCAAAAAGAGGAGTATGAAACTCTTAAGATTTCCATGAGCATCACTAAAGGAATTGCATGTCCTCAACTGCTTAAAACAGAATTTTAATTAGTAAGAATGACCATGACAATGAACACCACTAGAAATACGCATTATGGGACTCCAAATTGAGGAATGGGAAGCATATAAACCTAGTTTCTCATTCATTGGGAGACACCGTTAATCAACAAAATCTAGTAGACCAGAAAGTGGAATATGAAACTGTAATGAGTCCCATGAGGATCACAAAAAGAATTGCATGTCCTCAAATACAAAATATAGAATTTTAATTAGTAAGAATGACCATGACAATGAATACCACTAGAAATACGTATTATGGGACTCCAAATTGAGGAATGGGAAGCATATATACCTTGTTTCTCATTCATTGGGAGACACCGTTAATCAACCACATCTAGTAGACGAAAAAGAGGAGTATGAAACTCTTATGAGTCCCGTGAGGATCAAAAAAGGAATTACATTTCCTCAATTGCTTAAAACAGAATTTTAATGACTAAGAATGGAAATGACAATAAATACCACTAGAAATACGCATTATGGGACTCCTAAATGAGGAATGGGAAGCATATATTTTTTTTCACATTTATTGGGAGACACTGTTAATCAACAACATCTAGTAGACAAAAAAAAGGAATATGAAACTCTAATGAGTCCCATGAGGATCACAAAAGGAATTGCATGTCCTTAAAATCTTAAAACAGAATATTAATGAGTAAGAATTGCAATGACAATAAATACCACTAGAAATACGCATTATGGGACTCCAAATTGAGAGCCATGACTGATTACAAGTAACTAGTAACAAGTTTGAGAGCCACTAATGAAGTCTCTCACCTCTCCCTGATTGATCACTCTCTTTCGTGATGAAGAGTTCTCTCGCCCTTCCACACCCTTATATCCTACTTAAGACAATCCTAAGTTAACGACACTAACCAAGCTCACAATCACTTTTATCTATTAACTTCTTGGGATTATTAGGTCCGGTAGTGGACCATACGTATCACGGTTCGTTCACTCTTGGACCCGAGTGTTCATTTCCTGAGGAATTCATATTGACTCTTGTTTCACAACAACATTACACATAGAACAACAGAGTAAATTCATGCTCAGTTTCTGTTTACCCTCTTCTTCTGTTGCAAGAATCTCAAGTCTGCATCATGGCTTCCCCTCTCTTGTATCTCACCATCTCTCCGTCTCTGTTGTTGCAGATTCTCTCATACTCTTATTCTGTTTTTGTTATCTGTTATTCTCACCGCCTCTTCCTACTCAACAAACTAAATCAAAGAATTGTAATCGACCCCAAGATAGACTTATGCCTATTTATTGACTTTTCAATTTTCAAACCTCATCATAATATAAACAAAGAAAACAATTATTTGCCTTTTTATGGTTAATGGCTTACATGTATTTTAAGGATCTTGTTTTTTCAAACGGCTTTTCTGTTAGATAACCAATAACTGAGTTCCAAATAATACTTAAAAACAAATGAGTAAATTTGATAAGTGATAATGCTAAGAAATATAATTTTGAAATGTTATGAATATTTAGAAGGGATATTTTGTTCTTCGTCGATAGCATTTCCTTTGTTCATCGAATTAAGATACGTACTATTATCTATCTGATTATTTGTTATAATTCTAGAAATCATGCTCTTACCATTATTATTTTATTACTTTGTCATATGATATGAAATATGTTGTCACATGCTTAATTTCTTATTGCTTGATTGCTTGGCTATTGAAATCTGTGATATACTGTTTGGTTCGATTGGTGAGTATTCATGATTTAAACCATGCTATTTTAATTATAAACCAACTATTGTTTCTAATATTCTCTTCGACACATGAAAATTATTCTATTATTTGTTTAATTCATGGTCATGTTTTAAAATTGAGTTCATGGTTTGAAACATGATTACTATTTTGGTTAATACTCTATGGTTCATTCCTATGTTTTAAATTTGCTGCAGTAATTTGTTAATTGCACAGACAATAATGTATTGTTTATATGATATTTTGTGAGTAACTGAAGTTGATAATTAGCAATATATGTTTTGTGGAATATAATATATATATAGTTTCATCATAATTTTATGGTTTGTTTTAGAGTTAATTAGGTAGGTAACCATAAAACGAGTCAAAATTAGGTAACCGACGAAACGTTTTCCAAAATTAGATCCTGTAGTTACTTAACTAAGGAAATGAAGAATTGCTCCAACATCTCGTATGTTGTGATGTTATCGCATTAATTAAAAATAAATTATAGAAGTATAAGAGTAGGTTATACTGTAAGTTTACAGTGATCTTATTTTTCAATGTTATCGGTTATACACATTTATATATAAATGTATGTATAATACTATAACTCGATCATGTAAGGAGGTTGTTAACCGGCTAACATCGTAAATGTATGTCTAATATTGTAATTGGCAAGTGTGACCATATAAGTAGGTTGTCATATACCTAATTTAGCTATAGTTTTTGTATATGAGATGTAAATTCTCTAGATTATATATTCTAAGTATACATTGGTCTTATTTTGCAATGTTATCGGTTAATATCATAAATGTATGTCTAACACTAGAATTCGAGTATATAAGGAGGTTGTTAACCTGTTAGTAAGTTTATTATCTTTCAATGTTATCGGCTAACATCATAAATGTATGTTTACTACTATAATTGGCAAGTGTGATGTAACATCCCTATCCCAACCCATCTCATTTTAATTATTTCTTTTGCTCAATTGAAGGCCAATTAAAATAAAAAGCCCAAAACCCTTTTTTTAATAACGCCCCACATTGGAAGTTTACGATTTTTACCTCTCTCTTCCTTCCCTATATAAGGAGCTTCATCCCTTCTCTTTTTCTTCACCAAGTCAAAGCAGTGCTTTGCCCAGTGGTCAATCACTGATAAATCTTTTTAGTGATTTTTTCTGGCGAGTTCTGCTAAGTTTCCGGCGAGCTTCCAGTCAAGTTTCCGTAAAGTTCTTGCGAGCCTTTTAGTAAGTTTTTCATCTCCTTCCTCTTTCTGTTCTTGTCCTTATCTAGATTTGTTCGGTTTTAGTTTAGACTAGGTCGGTTTAGGTAGATTGAATAGGTTCAGGTTTCCGAGTCTGGGTCCGGTTTGACTGGTTTGACCGGTTTAACTGTTGACTTTCACCATTGACTTTGACCAGTTGACTAGTTAACCAATGACCGCTGTTCAAAGGCTGTTCTCACTCGATTTTTCGTGATGATTTCAGTTTTAGCATCCGTTTGAGCATTCGGAGTTCAGAAGCCGCAGTTATCATCCGTTTTGGCCAAGGTGAGGGCTTTTCCGCAGACTACCGTGTTTTTCGTCACGAAGCGCCATATATGGAATCTATTACTAAATGTGTTCCGTTTTCTTGATCGAGTCTAGGTAGTTTTGCTTGTAAATTGGACCTAGGAATATAGATGATTCAACCCATTGATTGTGCATTAAATTGTTAATTGAGTCATTTAAACTTGCTAGAGCTAGGATTAGTCGACTATGTGAGTCGATAGGATTGCGGGGGTACAGAGACGTGACTTCTGTACTTGCGTCGCGTGTTGTGTGCGTAGTGGTGCTGGCAGCTCAGTCGATCTGTTGTCTAGTACCATTAGAGATCGATAAATCGTCTTCGGGCGGTGTGATTGGGCACTATCCCATAAGTTGTCCTTCTGGGAGGAGGGTGACGCCGGTCACTGGATCCGGTAGTAGGACATTGAATGTTCTTTGGGTACTTTAGGTACCGTGTTTGTGCATGTTTAGTCTGTTTTCCGTGTTTGGAGTGCTATGACCAGATTGCGTTTTCTGTGATTAGCATCCCATACCTCACTGAGTAACTCCCCTGTTACTCACCCCTCTTTCTTCCCTTTTCAGGTGAGACCGACGAGTAGATATATACTTATGACGATACGGGTGCTTCTTTGGGATTTTACGTTTTCTTCGTATTTTATTTTATACATTAAGCATTTGAGGTATTTGAGCTATGAGACATTGAGAATTAGAGTATTTGAGTTATGTGATGTGGTTAGTGGCACGCCGTTCTCGAGTGTCGATGAGACGGGTGTTACATGTGACCATATATGTAGGTTGTCAACCGGCTAATAATTTTAGTATCTGGAAATTTTTCTTCTAGATTTTTGTTCGCCTGGTTCTAGATCTCTGGATGTGTTTGTTCTCTGTTTAGGATTCGCCGTAGAAAGCAAAGAAGGGTGAGGGGATATTATGGGGGTGGTTCATGGAGTGTCTATAACTCCAGGTGTCGTCCTCTCAGGCTTCCCTCTTCCTCTTTTTTTCTTCTTTTTTTTCTTCTTCGTTTTTCTGTGTGCAACCTCTCAACACCGTCTTTAATGGAAACTTCATCATCTGTTACTTCCTGAAGAAGCACCCTCTCACTTGTAAACATGTTTCTCTCTTTTTCTATACACTTTTGAAACTTCTGAAACATATGCATATAACCGAGATGTATGTATGCGACATTTTATAAAGTCAAAATTCTCATTATTTTGCATACTGACACATAATTTATAATTAAATTAACAGATATGTGATGGTATACAAAAGGCTATAAGTAAATTGAGAAGGTATTATCGGATTTATAGAATGTGTACAGTCCTTTGAATAGTGGAATCGACATTTACCTAATTTAGCTATAGTTTTTGTATATGAGATGCAAATTCTCTTTGATTTATTGACTTATTATAAAGATATGTGCTTTGTTTGATCTAAATTTTGTTTATTATGTTGTATGGTTTGGTTTGATTAATTTATTCAAACCGATTTTTTCTTTTATTTTGAACCATGCACATATATATATATATATATATATATATATATATATATATATATATATATATATTATTAAACCTGTTAGTTTTTTTTTTAATTCGTTTGGTTAAAGTTATCTAAATTAATTTGGATTAATTTTGGATAAACCTAAAAAGTGAATTAATTTTATTATTTGCATATCTGATTTTTTTCAGAATTATATTACAAAAAATTCTGAAAACCTATATTGTTAATTGCTAAATCTATATATTAATTGCTAAATGATATTGTTTAATTTGATTTTTGCTAAATGTATATAAGCCAAGTCATGGTTAATTATTTATGCATCATTAATTTTTGCTCATTATTTTTATTCAGATTTAGTTATGTGGATTTGAAACTAAAATTTTTAATGTCTAATGTTGAGTAATAACCATGTTTTTATTAGCAAAATTTGGAATATCTCAGTGTTTACTTTATAAACGAGGAGATTTTGTATGAGATTATAACCAGCCGAGAAACATAAAGTGTTTCTCATACCATCTCTATGTCAGATCTTCAGTCTCCGCTACACTTCTCCTTGTTGAGATAAATATTTTTTTATTTATTATGCTTTATATCAATACAGGGTCAATTAAATTTTGATAAGATAAAATCTGCCAATTTTATTGGTTAAGAACCTTGTTTAATGGCAGGATAATAAGAAATTAATTAATGTGATGAATTTATAAAAATATTATTTTACTTTCTTAGTTTATACAATATAGAAATTTATATATTTTTATGATTATATTTTATTACCATCGTCTTTCTAATGGTCTCAAGTTCAAATATTTGACCGAAAAATATCCACAAATTCTTTAAAACAATATAAAAATATTAATGATCACCAAGAATGTGACATTACATAAAGCTCATTATATTCTTTGAATCTAAATATTACAAGACTTGAAGTCTGTAAACAAATATCAACTATGTTGGAGATTATTTTCAACATTGGAATGATGTGGAAATAAAAATCAATGATGTAGAGATGTTAGAGAAGAAATACTCTATTTTCCAAGAAAATAATATTCAGATTAACATAAAGATAGATATAAGAATGAACTATTGATGGAAAATCATAAGTCATATTTTGTTGGTTATACTCCATTCTATGAAGGAAATGTGATATCTTATAATAGAAAAGAAAAATACAGTACCATTAATATTGGCCGAAGAAATTGTTATCGAAGTGGTCGTAAATGTGAATGTGGATAATGTCAAAGTAAAGATTGAGACCAATGGATTTCTTTTAATAACTCAGATTCTCACCAGAAATGAGAAAATAAAGATGATAATAAATAAGCGATATTTCTATCATCTAAATATAAAATAAACAAGTGTACGTACAATACGAATTAGTATAAAGCATATTGAAAGCTCCAGAAGAGCATATATATGAATGCCTATGGAAATACAATTAAACTCATTGATGCAATTTACTTTCCCAAGTCTCAAAGATATTTATTGAGCTTTAAAGATATTCACCACTGGATATGATCATTTGATATCAAGTTACACCCGAGTGATGATTAACAATTATAGAGCAAGATTCAGTTCGAGACTGATGGACCTGAAGTTTCATTATCTCGAGGGAGAGAATTAAGGAATCTCACATCCACAGTAAGTGGAAAATCCAAAAGATTATATTTACGCTCAAAGTGAGATTGATTGTCATCTTTAAAGTATTTCAAATACTTGATACATTATGTTCTCTAAGTCTCAACACGTAAAAAGATCTAATATATAATACATGACCCAAGCAGGGTATGTTATTGATCTAAAATGTGATTCAATTATAGATTGATAAATTTGCAGTGTTTTCATGTCGAGGGGGAGACTTGAAGAATCTCATATTTTATAATAAGTGAAACATCCAAAAGAGTACGTTATCACTAAAACTAGGATTGATAAATCCTTCATGAAGTAAATTCATGAAATTTTGAGACAAATCATGTTGAGATAATATCTGAAATAAATGTTAGATACATTTCAAATGAAAAATGTTTCCAAGGAAGCAAAAGAATTACTTGCATTTATACTTGATTGTACTACACAAAGATTCGTGTAACAGAGATAAAAAATATTGTTAAACTAGAAGTTTACGCAAGAAACTATTGTTTGACATGAACCAGTTAGACCATTACAGTTCAATGAAGATGCGAAAGATAATTCATGACAACATTCATTAAAGAACTAGAACATTCTCCTCAATGATTTCTCATATGTTGGTTACTCATAAGAGAAGCTGATAAAACGGTTTTCACCAACCAAAATAGATTTGGAATCTATTAATGTATATATGAAGACGTTGGTGGACTGATCATCCATCATGCATCTTAATAATCATAAACCTTTGATGGTTACAGCAAATCCAATGGGATAAATGTTTAACATCTGGTAGCACATGTTCATACAAAAATTGCAATAACATTTATTTGCATTTTTCCAACGAGTAATAACGAGCATTCTCCGTCATTGACATAAATGTTACAAAAATTGATAACATAATAGTTGTGACATAATTATGACTATGTGTACTGTTACAATCGTTACGAATTTATGACTAAATGGTAAGTTCAAATTTACGACGATAGAGAGAGACTAAATGTTAGTAATTAATTGGTACAAAATTTTGACAAAAATAAATTGTTGTAAATTGTGACTTAATAATGTGGCAAATAAGTTGCAATTTTTACTAATCTACTAGTTAAGCGAATAAACAGTTTTTAATGCAATCAAAGTTGGCAAACCCAAAAGTTAAATGACTCTGTTTTATCCAAAAGGAGGAAAATAGTAGAAACAAAGAAGAAACGTTATTATAGTTGCTGAGGATATAAATGATAGAACATTATGTTTGATCCATAAACATAGATTTTGATTGATCCAAGAGTAGATATAAAAAGGTCTGGATTAATAGAACATTTTTTGAGAGAATGTAAACGAAAACAAACCCAATAAGACTAGTAAGTACTACATGGGAGACTGAATGACAAACAATCCCAATAAGACTTATACTATATTATTTGAGAGACTGAAAAACAAACCAATTTCTAGATAAGTCAATGTGACGGACCACCTATATTTCTTACGTAAGTGCAAGACTACCAAAATGGTTTAAATAGGTTGGAGTAAAGTGATATGAACCTCCATCCACTCTTTCGATCTTTAACTTTCTGAAATTTTGTGTCTGTCTCGTAATACACCACAAAGTGTGATCCATTAAGCAACAAGTGTATTGTGAAGATAAGTTCTCCAGTTCCAATGGTACCTTCGGAAGAAAATGACATACCCCAGCAATATCTCTCCAACGAGGAATCACAACGCGTTTTTGCCACCATATTCCTGCACTTTCATCCCTAACACAAATCTGAAATTCTCCATTGTCATACAAGTCCTTCCCCGAGCCATGCACTAAGCAAACTTCCACGTTATAAGTCTGAAAAGTAACGCATATGAACACTGTATTGAATTTTAACACCTGCATAACACTGATCAAGTTTGATATGTGAAGATGGATGATCAAGCTAAAAGAAAGTGCGATGATAGTACAACGAACATGGTACACGGAGACCGAAACTAATTAATATCTAACAAAACAAAACAGCTCAACTCCATTGTCGTCCACTGAATTCATAAGATCAAGTTAAACTAGCTCACGAGACATCTGCCATACTACAATCTACGTGACCAGAAAATGGAATGATCATCCACCTTTCCAAGCAGAAACAAACAAACAAACAAATGTGAAGCAAAGAGCTGAGCTGTTGGTGAATCGCTTAATGTAATTCGAATCTCAACATGCATAAAACATTACAATCAGATTACACTCTGTATCAACTGAGGATCTCAAAGTTTAAATACCTTTTACTCATTACGGTTGTGATTGGTGACAGGGTGGTGAAGGTATTTTGATTCAAAAGCAAAGTTTCGATTTTTTCAAATAGTTCTGACTTCTAAGATCATAAAAGCGAAAAATCTTCGAATGGGTAGATACGAGAGATGGTATCATCAAACAGTGAATTCGCCGGAGAAAAAAGTCATCATTATCGTCATCAGTTCGATTGTTCTGACGACAGAAGCTGTTCTTCACTTCACAGTACTCCTCGGGTTTCAATGCGAAAGAAAAATCAGGAAGGTGCTTGCTGTCTCCACGATTCTGTAATTCACAACAACAAAAAAGGGATTGAGCTTATAATATCATAGCCCAAGACAGTGAAAACTACAAATAGGGTCTTCTTGGACCCCAAATCAAACCTGGAAAAAGTTGAGCGGCCGCGGCAGAGTCGTAAAGATGAAGAGCGGAGGAGAATATGGTTTTCTTCATCGGAGTTGGGCCTGAGACAAAAAGTTGGGCCTGTTACTTTTTCTGTCGATCTTGAATAAAAGTAAAACCGTACGAGAAAGGGAATGACTTTGAATAAAAGTAAAACTTTAGGTGAAAAGGAATAATTATGATTTTCATTTTTCATGTGTTTATGTCTATTTTAATTCAAATGTAAAAAGGATCTTAGAAGATTATGTAAACTTTTTTGTCAGCGTTGAATAAAAGTAAAACCGTATAAGAAGAGGAATGACTTTGTTTAAAAGTAAAATTGTAGGAGAAAAGGAATAATTATAATTTCCTTTTAATGTGTTTATGTCTATTTTTATTTACACGTAAAAAAGGATATTAGAACATTATATAAACTGTTTTCGGTGTTCCAAAAAATACCACACACAACGATATTGGTTTTGCTAGATTCAGAACACAAACATGTCTCAAACATATGTTTCATCGTGATTTGTGCAGTTTTTGGTGAGTATTATATGATTAATAATCTCTTCTCCATTAATTTGATGAAGATGATTTTTAACCATAAAAATATAATGATTTTTATTTACTTATTTCAAATAAAATTTTAAATTTTTCTTTTTAATATTTTTACCAGAAACTATTGTTGATTTTTTTTAAAAAATATTTCAGGCTAATATAATGTCATCCACTAATGACATTAAAATTATAAGAAGATGGATGTACGAAAGAATCGATCATACGATCAATCAAGTTTCAGAAAATTTTTATGAAGGATTAAAAGACTTTATAGAATTTGCAAAGAATCAACAACTTTTCCTTGAGAGTAAAAAGCTTTTCTGCCCATGTCTGAAGTGTGAGAATGGAAAATTACTATCAGAGGATATGGTCTCCCTCCATTTATATAATCGAGGGTTTATGCCGAATTATTAGGTTTGGATTTCTCATGGAGAAAATTACGATATTCTAAATAATCATTCTGAGGCTACAGATGATTTTATAGATGATTGTGAAAATCCTATTCAAACAGAGTCTTATACGGAGCCATTAAATCCTTATGTGGCTATGGTTTCTAATGCATTTGTTGATACATAATCAAGATCTGGACAGAATATGGAAGAAGATCCTGATGCTGAGACGAAAAAGTTTTCTGATATTTTGGATTCTGCCAAATGTCCAATCTATGATGGATGTAAAGAGGGTTTATCGCAACTTTCCTTAGCAGCTCGACTGATGAGTTTGAAGACAGATTATAATCTACCTCAAAATTGCATGGACTCAATTTCTCAAATGATGCAAGATTATTTGCCACAAGGTAACGACTCGATGAATTCTTACTATGATATAAAGAAGCTTATGAGGTCATTGGGTTTACCTTATCATAAGATTGATGTTTGTCAAGATAATTGCATGATATTTTGGAAAGAGGATGCGAACGAGGAGATCTGCAAATTCTGTAGGAAAGATAGATTTCGTCCTATTCAAAAGCTTCAGCAGAAAAAGGTTGCATATCACCAAATGTTTTATCTGCCAATAGCCAATAGACTGCAAAGATTATATCAATCTGATAAAACTGCAAAAGATATGAGATGGCATGCAGAACATACAGCGAGTGTTGGAGTAATGTGTCATCCCTCAGATGGAGAGGCATGGAAACACTTTAATGAGGTATACCATACTTTTGCTGATGAACCAAGAAACGTTTACCTTGGGTTATGCACAGACGGATTTAATCCATTTGGTATGTCAGGACATAACTACTCTTTATGGCCTGTTATATTGACTCCATATAATCTACCACCAGAGATGTGCATGAAGCAAGAATTTATGTTTCTAACAATTCTTGTTCCTGGTCCAAATCATCCAAAGAGAAGTCTGGATATTTTTCTTCAACCTTTGATAGAAGAGTTGAAGGATCTGTGGATTAATGGTACTTACACATATGATATTTATACCAAGCAAAACTTTCAGTTACGAGCCGTACTTATGTGGACAATTAGTGACTTTCCTACTTATAGTATGCTTTCCGGGTGGACAACTCATGGTCGGTTAGCATGTCCTTATTGTTTGGATCAGACTGATGCATTTCAGTTGAAAAATGGAAGAAAAACAAGTTGGTTTGATTGTCATCGAGGTTTTTTACCAATAGATCATAGCTATAGGCGGAATAAGAAAAACTTTAAAAGAGGAAGGTCTGTGAGTGGTAATCCACCTGAAATACTAACGGGTGAGGAACTCTGGTATATAGTCAAATGTTTGCCAAAAACTGTTGACTGTGGAGGAAACCATGGGAGATTACAAGGATACGGTGACACTCACAACTGGCATAAGCAGAGTATATTTTGGGAGCTACCATATTGGAAAGATCATAAACTTCGACACAATCTTGATGTGATGCACATCGAGAAAAACTTTTTCGATAACATCATCAATACTTTGTTGAATGTGCAAGGGAAGAAAAAAGATAAGATCACATCAAGACTCGATTTGGAAGAGTATTGTAATCGCAAAGAGCTGCATTTAAACAACTAATGGAAAGGCACTGGTCCCGATTTTTAGACTGCAAGGTGATGCAAAGACAACTTTTCTACGATGGCTCGAAACAGATCTTAAATTTTCTGATGGATATGCATCAAGTCTATCTAAATGTGTCGATTTATCGAGTGGAAAACTAACTGGAATGAAAAGTCATGATTGCCATGTGTTAATGCAACGATTACTTCCAATTGCATTTGCCGAGCTTATGGATAAATCTGTACACGAAGCGCTATCAAGTAAGTATATATCTTTTTGTTTAGTTTTTATTAAAAATGTTTATTTTAAAAAAAAAATATGTTTAATCATTTTTTTATTATAGGTGTAAGCTTGTTTTTCCGGAATCTTTGCACAAGAACTTTACATAAAAATAGTGTTGCAATACTGGAAAAGAAAATTTGTATGGTTCTTTGTAATTTGGAAAAGATATTTCCTCCATCATTTTTTGATGTCATGGAGCATTTGCCAATTCATTTACCATACGAAGCAAGACTTGGAGGACCTGTGCAATTTAGATGGATGTATCCGTTTGAGAGATATATGGGTCATGTAAAGAAAAAAGTGAAGAATAAAGCAAAAGTAGAAGGATCGATTATAGAACAGTACATCAATGAAGAAATTTCTACTTTTGGTACTTATTATTTTGAGCCACACATCCACACAAAAAGCCGAACAGAAGAGCGACACAATGATAGAAGTAATCATCAAGATAGAAACCAATTCAGTGAAATTCCAGACATTTTTTCTCATGCAGGGAGAGGAAGTGGTAGAGAAAAAGAGATATGGCTTGAAGAAAAAGACTTCAATATCATATATATGTATGTTCTGCTAAACTGCGATCAAATAAGACCATTTGAAAGGTACGTAAGAAATATATGCATATCCTTATATAATTTTTGTGATCATATAATGAATATAATATATATTATTATTTATTTTGGTGAATTTTTAATATAGGTTGTTTGATGAGGAGATGGCTACTCTTTATCCTCGGATGAGTGAAAACGATCTAGCTATGCATAAAGAAAAGAAATTTGCAACCTGGTTACAAAAGCATGTGAGATTTTATATTTATTTATAATTACTAAGTTAATTTTATAATTGGTAATTTTAGTTTATAGTAAATGTGTTCTATATTTGTTAATAAAAACCAGGTGGAATCTACTTTAAAGGATAATTGTTATCCAAAGTGGTTGCAGACGCTCGTCCATGGTCCAATGACAAAAGTAACTTGTTGGCCAATGTATTTTTGCCGTGGATATATATTTCACACATATGACTATGGAAAAGACAAAAAAAATGCCAATTATGGAGTTTGTGTCAAAGGCATTACAACTGTTGGCTCAAGTGAAGAATATGGTTTCTATGGAGTATTAAGAGAAATTTTTGAGCTTCATTATCCTGGACCAGTTCACCTTAAAATCGTGATTTTTAAATGTGGTTGGTATGATTCCACTGAAAAAGGTATCCGAGTAAACAAGTCAGGGATTATCGATGTTAATGCAGGAAAGCGTTATGGAAAATACGACCCTTTTATTTTGGCTTCACAAGCAGATCAAGTGTGTTACGTTCCGTATCCACGAGTGATTAAAAGAAAAGATCAAGAATGGAAAGCAGCAATTGTGATACAACCAAGAGGAAGAGTATTGGTTAACCAAAATTTGGATTTCACTGCAATGCAACATGAAAGTGATGATTCCATTGTTCATACTAATTCGTTGCATGTCGAGACACTGACTTATCTACATGATCAAACTGAAGATCTTGATGATATGGAAGAAACATATATTGGATCAGATGCTGAAGATGGAAATTCTGATATATAACTTACTGATGAAGAAGGTAAATTTTTTAATGAATTTATTTGATATATTTTATTTATAGTATTTAAATTTTAAAAGAAAATATTAAACTATTTGTATAAATGATGGAAAATTAAATTTAGTGGCAAAAAGGAGAGGGAAAATTAGATTTAGTGACAAAAAAGAGTGGGAAAATTAGATATAGCGAATTAAGAGAGGGAAAATTAGATTATGGAGTAATAAAAAAGATGAAAAATTAAATATTTACTCACCCTGAAAAAAGGAAAGACAATTAAAAGAAAATGAATACAATTCAAAATTTAGGTAAAAAAATAATTTGCTATAGAAAATCTCCCTGGAAAATTTTGGTTAGTTACCAAACCCATGAATTAAGTGTCACTAATGCCCTATAATTTCACCACCTATATAAATGAATATTAACTTAACTCTTTTTAATTAGTAACCTACTCATTCTTCCCACACCATTTTTTCTTCAGCCGTCGGAGTACTGTAGCTTTCTAAGCGACTGATTTCAAGGTTTCACGTTTAGATTTGTGATCTTTTTTTTTCTGGTTTTAAAATTGCAATTTTCCACCTCGACCTCAATTGGATTCTTTGTTTTCTACTTTCAGTCATTTCAAAGCTTTGGTTTATATTAGCGATTTTTCATTTAGATCCTCTCAATCAAAACTTGTTTTCGTTTTAACTTTTCCTTAAGCAGTGATTTGGTTTGAAGGTTTGGGTTTAGATTTGGTTTTAAGCTTTGCGATTTTCTGTTTGGATTTTAAGCTTTGCGATCTTCTTTAACAAAACAATATTTATGGGGGTTTTCACATGTTGCAAATCTTCTATTTTGGGTTTTGATTTGAGATTAATTATCCAATCCAAAACGAGTTTGGGTTGGTTTGATTCTTTTTTTCTGTTAGAACTTGATCGATTGTCTTTCTGAATCTAAAATGATATTTTTTTTTTATCAATTGCAGATGCGTCCTCCAATTGTGGGTGGCCGATTGTATGAGACAGGTTCTGGTTCAAGAATACCACTTTCATTCGTTAATTAACTTCCTGCAAACTCTGAACCAGTGGAAAACATTGGACCTATAACATTTGATAGTCGAATACTCCACCCATCTCGAAAGAATGGAGGCAAATGGTATTGTTTAGCTTTTTCTATATACAAAATGTACTGTAACAAATAAATTCAACCAGGTTAATCACACTTGCAACAGGTTCAGAAACAGCACTGAAGTATCAACAAGAGTTAGAAAAATCATTGAAGGATGTTTTAAAGGAACATGGTACAGCTGGAAAACAGTGCCACAATTTTACAAAGATGCATGGTATTCAACATTTGAGGTTTGTTTAACTTCTAATTCTATCTACTACTTTTTAGGAAAAATTGTATACTTTGTGTCTAATATAATTGATATTGCAGACCATATATGAGTGGGATGTTGCAATCGAGCATCTAGTGAAAACTAACTTCGATAAACTTGCTGCTACACGCTTAAAAGGAATGGTTAGCCTTGCAAAATCCAGAGGTGAAAAACCTGATTGGATTTTGTCCACTGATTGGAAAATAATGCTAGATTATTGGAGAACACCGAAAGCCAAGGATAAGAGTGAGAAGGCTCGTTCTTCTCGGATGTTTAATCGTGATGGTTTAGGCCCACATAGGCACAGATCAGGTTCACGTTCTTATGCCAAAGTTCAAGATGTTCTGGTAATGTACAATTTTTTTTACTTGTCAACGTTTTAGTTTCCTTTACAAATTTTTGTAGCTTTGTTTACTTTGTTTACTACTTTGTTTGTAGGAAGCAAATAATGAAGATTCTTCTTTCATTGCTGTGATGAAAAAAACACACCAGAAATCTGATGGAACTTATGTAGATGAAAGAGCACGGTTAATTGCTGAAAAGTATGATGAACATGTTCAAGAACTCTTGTCACAGATGGAGTCTTCCAATGGAGAGGTTTTAACTGATCCTCTTACCATAGAGGGCAAAAATGAAATCTATTTCAAGGTAAACTTTAAACTCTAGTTATGCTTTAATAGCTATAGTTGGTGCTTCTTTTATTTGCTATGATATAAGCTATTTGCATTTATACTGAATTAACTACGTAAGAGTGGAACTCTTTTTAGTGTGCATTACTTGTATTTTTTTTGTTTTTGGAGGTTGCTGGAATATCAAAACAAGGTCGTATATTTGGACTTGGATCACTTCAAAGTGGAGTTTCTATGTCTCTAGATAGTTCATCAACTTTCCCACAAGTCTCTGAAGGAGGAGAAGCCTTAACTCTCCGAGTAGAAGAGTTTGAAACTGAATTGCAAAAAAGTCAGAATGAGAATGTCATTGTTCAAAAACGACTCGAAAAGGTGGAGAAGATAGTCCAGACTCTTTTTGGCCAGAATATCTTAGCCTCGTCTTCTACTCCTACAGCTTCTACTCCTCCAGCTTCTACTCCTCCAGCTTCTACTCCATCAGCGTCTACTCCATAAGTATCCAGAACACAAGCTTCGATGGTTTTTTGTTTCTTCTTCTATGGTTTTTGTTTCTTACTTTCAGCTATGGTTTTTTTTTCTTCTTTTCTGCTTTGTTTTTAGTTTCTTCTTTGGTTTTAGTTTGATCGTATGATCTTACATATCTACGTATGTTTCTTCATGAAAACAATGGTATTTTAGATTGTTTCTTGGCCATTTAATCGAAATTATTTTATTTATATATTTATTACATTTTATTATTTTATAAGCAGACAATAAAAGGCAAAATATATATATATAATTCTGACCAAAATGTAGTATAAAACATTGACATTCTATTGACTTCAAATTAATAGCTAATTAAGTTAAACTTTTGGGACTAAATTTTGATCGCAATTAGTGACGGAATTGAGACACTATAGAAGTCATAAAAACGGACGATTTCATACGATTTTTTAAGTCAATAATTGTGACGGTGTGGGTTTAAACTTTAGTCACAATTAGTGACGTAAACGAGATATTATATTAGTCATAATCATTGACAAATTTTAGACTATATTTTTAGTAAAACAATGTGACGTTTTTGATACTAACATTTGGTCGCAATTAGTGACATAAACAAGACATTATAATTGTCATAAACACTAACGATTTTTAGACTATATTTTTAGTTAATAAGTGCGACGTTTTTGGTACTAAACTTTGGTCACAAGTAGTGACAAAATAGAGACATTATAGCAGTCATCAAAACTGACTATTTTACGACAATTGTTTTGGTCACAGAGTGTAACGATTTTGTTACTTATATTTTTCGTTACAATTATTGACAAAATAGTTACTGATTTTATTCGTCACAAATGTTATGATGTTTTTGTTACAGACAAAATTTTGTGACGACTTTATTGTGACCATCTACATATCGTCACAGTTCCGTCACAATGCTTTTATTGCTACGAAATTATGTTTATTGTGACAATTTGATTTGTCACAATATGCCTACTTTCTTGTAGTGGAAGAGACATAATCTCTTGTGGTGGATGCAACTATCGTCAAATTTATTATCAGTCTGACAATACATGAATGACTTGACTTATACGACCCATTAGATAATGATGCTTATGTGAACAACCCGGAAAAAAATAAAATCCGTAAAGGATTGATGATATCAAAATTATGTTCCCAAGAACTCTAGCTATTTGATCGAATTAAGGCAAATACGTTTTATATTGTATGATCACAAAAATGAATATTATAAGATGAGTCAATGTGCTCATTTATATTTATAAAAGGATTAAGATCAATTGATCCTTAATTTAAAAACAGTTGAAACTCTTGGAGAATTATCACAACTAGTATAGTGGAAATAATATGGGATTATGGCTTTCAGTATAGCAAGTTCTAATTTGGAAGAAACAATCTTGGAAAGACAACATTGTCTTTATGCATTCCAAATGAAACATCTAGAAAAAGAAATGTTATCTCAAAAGATTCTTATAGAACTGTTCACTAAAAAATGCTCACATATGTTTGATCATGAATTGATCATGAAGTATCATACTTGAAATGTTATTTTGAGCAAGTTATGAATCTTTCATGATTGAAAGATGTGATCTCGTATGACAAGAAGGAAAATCATAATATTAATTTTTATAAGAAGAAAATGAATAACTCGTATGCACAATACAAAAATGCAAAAGATTATTTGTAAAGAGAGTTGGCTTGAAGTCCAAATAGACTGAAAAATGATCATCTATGTCAAAACGACATGATGGACCAAAAGTCCAATGATTTGAGACGTTACAGTTAAATCAAACGACTTTATTAACTAAAGTTATGCTCCATTTCTAAGAGATGATATATATGATCGGGATTCATATCCTGAAGATGTTACTTCCAGAGGGAGAAATATGATGATTTGTGTGACTGTACACTTTTTCCTTTTAATGGTTTTTATCCCACTGGGTTTTGCTATGACAAGGCTTTAACGAGGTAGTAAAGAACAAACAAATGATAGACACCTAAAAAGAATTCTAAAACTTCGAGAATGAATGTCTATCACCCCTCTAAAGTGTTTTCACATATTAATGAAATCAAGAGAATCAAAGAGTTTGATCCAGATGAATCATCAGCAAGTTCAACACTTGAAGATTCATTCGAGTGAAGATTTTGAAGACATATTTACCAAGGCGCTACTTTCAAGAAGCTCTTTCATCATATTTGATTACTTCATCACAAAAATCTCAAGTGATATATTCATGGGGGGAGTTAATGGGCACAACACTCTTTTCCCCATAACCATGGTTTTTTCCATTGGGTTTTCCTGGTAAGGTTTTTAATGAGACAGCACCTTACTCGCTTTAAGAGATGTTTTTGTATAATGGGCATTAAATAGGGATTGTTATGAATATTTAGATATGAATGACCATTATGATGTAGATATTTTAAAAAATTCTAGATAGAATTATATCTCTTACTAAACCCTATTAATATATTCCTATATAAGAGATTCATTGTTTATGAAATAATAATAACACCAGTTCTCCTACTCTCTTCTCTTTCTATTCACAACACCAAATTCTTTTTTCTTTATACAACTATGAAAATTGAGAATCATGTACATTTTGATTATAAGCCCTGATTATAAGCCCCTTTCACCAATTTCGGTAAACGAGGATCGCCTCAAACTCTAAGGTTTATTCCTACTATTTGAAAATTCTCTAAAAACTCATGTGAATAAAAAACTGTATTTGTGAAAATAGATTTGTAAATCCAAAACTGAAGTTAATTTAGTCAACAACAACAACCACGAGATTGAAATTACGAAAACTTCCCAGCACATATAAGTTTCTTGTGTCCGAAGGAATCTGAGGGTTCTCTTTTCTGTTCTCGTTATTCTTAATATCCATCCCCCTCTGTAAATATGATTCCGAGTTCTGTTAATGTCTTTCTGCAACTAGCAGCGTCATCGAGGAAAACTGTTTGTTTCATCTGAAGAAAACCAAGTAAAAAACTCTCATGTGATATTTCAAAAAACCAATCTAGAGAATCGTTAGATAAGCCAATTCAACACCTGATCAAGTTTCAAACGAGTCTCTCTCCTCTGCCTCTCAATATCTTTCTTTCTCTGTTCCTCCAGATTCTTTTGATCATTATCATTCTCCTGTTTCTCCTGAGAATAAGTAAATCAAATGAGAATTTACAGTAAATGACAGAGTTAATTAAAACCTGTTTATTCTGTATCATCTACTAGTAGAGAACAGAATCAGGTCATGTTTCAGTATCTTTACCATTAAACTTTCTTCCTTCAGATTGTCTTTAGCCTCCATCCTCTGCTTCTCATTAGTTTTTGCTTGAGAATTAATATTTTTTTTAGTCAAAGAGTTAATATATAAGTTACCTAAAGAAGTTAAAAAAAAAATATACAAAACATGTCAATTTATTTATAGTTAGTTAATTAGCCTCTTCTTTGGACTTAGACTTGACTCTGTTATGTGTCTTTTCTGACCCTGAAGAAGAGAATCAGTTAAGTCTTTATGAGACACATTTTAGTTCCAGACTCCACTTTTTGGTCCATTGGATTTAGGTTATTAACGGTGTCTCCGAATGATTGAGAAACAATATATTTCTGCTTCTCAGTCATCATTTAGGTGTCCCACAATACATATTTCTAGTGGTATTCATTCTTATGACCATTCAAACTCTTTAAAATTCTGTTTTCTGAATTTGGGGACAAAATGTTCCTTTTATGATCTTCATGGGACTCGTTTTAGATGCAGATTCCACTTTTTGGTCTATTGTATTTAGGTAATTAACGGTGTCTCCCAATGAATGAGAAACAGTATATTTATGCTTCTCATTCCACATTTAGGTGTCCCACAATACATATTTCTAGTGGTATTCATTGTTATGACCATTCATTCTCTTTAAAATTCTGTTTTGTGGATATGGGGACATGATGTTCCTTTTATAATCTTCATGGGACTCATTTCAGTTCCAGATTCACCTTTCTGGTATATTGGTTTTCGTTGATTAACGGTGGCTCCCAATTAATGAGAAACAATGTATTTATGCTTCTCATTCCTCATTTAGGTGTCCCACATTGCATATTTCTAGTGGCATTCATTGTTATGACCATTCATACTTTTTAAAATTCTGTTTTTTTGAATTTCGGTACATGAAGTTCCTTTTATGACCTTCATGGGACTCATTTTAGTTCCAGATTCCACTTTTTTGGTCTATTGGAATTGGTTGATTAACGGTGTGTCCAAATATATGAGAAACAATATATTTATGCTTCTCATTCCTCATTTAGGTGTCCCACAATGCATATTTCTAGTGGTATTCATTATTATGACCATTCATACTCTTTAAAATTCTATTATTTTTGAATTTGGGGACATTAAGTTCCTTTGATGATCATCAGGGGACTCATTTTAGTTCCTGATTCTACATTTTGGTCTATTGGATTATGTTGATTAACGGTGGCTCCTAATAAATGAAAAACAAGGTATTTATGCTTCTCATTCCTCATTCAGGTGTCCAGCAATGCTTATTTCTAATAGTTTTCATTGTTATGACCATTCATACTCTTTAAAACTCTGTTTTTCGAATTTGGGGACATGATGTTCCTTTTATAATTTTCATGGGACTCATTTAAGTTCCAGATTCCACTTTTTTTGTCTATTGGAATTGGTTGATTAACGGTGTCTCCAAATGTATGAGAAACAATATATTTATGCTTCTCATTCCTCATTTAGGTGTGCCACAATGCATATTTTCTAGTGGTATTCATTGTGATGACCATTCATACTCTTTAAAATTCTATTTTATGCATTTGGGGACATAATGTTCCATTTATGATCTTCATAGGACTCATTATTGTTCCATATTCCACTTTTTGGTCTATTGGAATTGGTTGATTAACGGTGTTGCCAAATGTATGAGAAACAATATATTTATGCTTCCCATTTTTCATTTAGGTGTTCCAGAATGCATATTTCTAGTGGTATTCATTGTTCTGACCATTCATACTCTTTAAAATTCTGTTTTTTGAATTTGGGGACATGATATTCCTTTTATGATCTTCATGGGACTCATTTTAGTTCCATATTCCACTTTTTAGTCTATTGGAATTGGTTGATTAACGGTGTCTCCCAATTTATGAGAAACAATATATTTATGCTTCTCATTCCCAATTTAGGTGTCGCAGAATGCATATTTCTAGTGGTATTCATTGTTATGACGATTCATACTCTTTAAAATTCTCTTTTCTGAATTTGGGGACATGATGTTCCTTTTATGATCTTCATGGGACTCGTTTTAGATCCAGATTCCACTTTTTGGTCTATTAGATTTAGGTAATTAACAGTGTCTCCCAATGAATGAGAAACAATATATTTATGTTTCTCATTCCTCAGTTAGGTGTCCCACTATGCATATTTCTAGTGGTATTAATTGTTATTACCATTCATACTCTTTAAAATTCTGTTTTATTCATTTGGGGACATGATGTTCCTTTTATGATCTTCATGAAAAACATTTTAGTTCCAGACTCCACTTTTTGGTCCACTGGATTTAGGTTATTAATGGTAACTCCTAATGTTTGAGAAATAATATATTTATGCTTCTCATTCCTCATTTATGTGTCCCACAATGCATATTTCTAGTGGTATTCGTTGTAATGACCATTCATACTCTTTAAAATTTTATTTTATGGAAATGGGGACATGATGTTCCTTTTACAATCTTCATGGGACTCATTTTAGTTCTAGATTCCCTTTTGGTCTATTGGATTTTGTTAATTAACGGTGTCTCCCATTGAATGAGAAACAATATATTTATGCTTCGCATTCCTCATTTAGGTGTCCCACTATGCATATTTTTAGTGGGATTCATTGTTATTACCATTCTTACTTTTTTAAATTCAATTTTGTGGATATGGGGACATGATGTTCCTTTTATAATCTTCATGGGACTCATTTCAGTTCCAGATTCGTCTTTCTGGTATATTGGATTTGGTTGATTTTCGGTGGCTCCCATTGAATAAAAAACAAGGCATTTATGCTTCTTATAACTCATTTAGGTGTCCCACTAAGCATATTTCTAGTGTTATTCATTGTTATGACTATTCACACTTTTTCAAACTCTGTTTTTTGAATTTGGTGACATGATGTTCCTTTTATGATCTTCACGGGACTCACTTTAGTTCCAGCTTCCACTTTTTGGTCTATTGGAATTGGTTTATTAACGGTGTATCCTAATGTATGTGGAACAATATATTTATGCTTCTCATTCCCAATTTAGGTGTTGCACAATGCATATTTCTAGTGGTATTTATTGTTATGACTCATTTTAGTTCTATATACCACTTTTTTGGTCTATTGGAATTGGTTGATTAACGGTGTCTCCAAATGTATGAGAAACAATATATTTATGCTTCTCATTCCTCATTTAGGTGTCACATAATGCATATTTCTAGTGGTATTCATTGTTATGACCAATCATACTCTTTAAAATTCTAATTTATGGATATGGGGTCATGATGTTCCTTTTATAATCTTCATGAGACTCATTTTAGTTCCAGATTCCCCTTTTTGGTCTATTGGATATAGTTAATTAACGGTGTCTCCCAATGAACGAGAAACAATATATTTATGCTTTGCTTTCCTCATTTAGGTGTCCTACTATGCATATTTTTAGTGGGATTCATTGTTATGACAATTCTTACTTTTTTAAATTTTATTTTATACATTTGGGTACATGTATATCTTTTTCTGATTGTCATTGACTCATTTCAATTCCAGATTCATCTTTCTGGTATATTGGATTTGGTTGATTAACGGTGTCTCCAAATAAATGAGAAACAAGGTATTTATGCTTCTCACTCCGCATTTAGGTGTCCCACAATGCATATTTCTAGTGGTATTCATTGTTATGACCATTCATACTGTTTAAAATTCGGTTTTTTTTTTTTAATTTGGGGACATGATGTTCCTTTTATGATCTTCATGGGACTTATTTTAGTTCCATATTCAACTTTTCGGTCTATTGGAATTGGTTGATTAACGGTGTTGCCAAATGTATGAGAAACAATATATTTATCCTTCTTATTTTTCATTTAGTTGTCCCACAATGCATATTTCTAGTGGTATTCATTGTTCTGACCGTTCATATTCTATAAAATTCTGTTTTCTGAATTTGGGGACATGATATTCCTTTTATGATCTTCATGGGACTCGTTTTAGATCCAGATTCCACTTTTTGGTCTATTGGATTTAGGTAATTAACGGTGTCTCCCAATGAATGAGAAACAGTATATTTATGCTTCTAATTCCACATTTAGGTGTCCCACAATGCATATTTCTGGTGGTATTCATTGTTATGACCATTCATTCTCTTTAAAATTCTGTTTTGTGGATATGGGGACATGATGTTCCTTTTATAATCTTCATGTGACTCATTTCAGTTCCAGATTCAACTTTCTAGTATATTGGTTTTCGTTGATTAACGGTGGCTCCCAATTAATGAGAAACAAGGTATTTATGCTTCTCATTCCTCATTTAGGTGTCCCACAATGCATATTTCTAGTGGTATTCATTGTTATGACCATTCATACTTTTTAAAATTCTGTTTTTTGAATTTGGGTACATGATGTTCCTTTTATGACCTTCATGGGACTGATTTTAGTTCCAGATTCCACTTTTTTGGTCTATTGAAATTGGTTGATTAACGGTGTGTCCAAATGTATGAGAAACAATATATTTATGCTTCTCATTCCTCATTTAGGTGTCCCACAATGCATATTTCTAGTGGTATTCATTGTTATGACCATTCATACTCTTTAAAATTCTGTTATTTTTGAATTTGGGGACATTAAGTTCCTTTGATGATCATCAGGGGACTCATTTTAGTTCCAGATTCCACATTTTGGTCTATTGGATTAGGTTGATTAACGGTGGCTCCTAATGAATGAAAAACAAGGTATTTATGCTTCTCATTCCTCATTCAGGTGTCCCACAATGCTTATTTCTAATAGTTTTCATTGTTATGACCATTCATACTCTTTAAAATTCTGTTTTTCGAATTTGGGGACATGATTTTCCTTTTATAATTTTCATGGGACTCATTTAAGTTCCAGATTCCACTTTTTTTTTCTATTGGAATTGGTTGATTAACGGTGTCTCCAAATGTATGAGAAACAATATATTTATGCTTCTCATTCCTCATTTAGGTGTCCCACAATGCATATTTCTAGTGGTATTCGTTGTTATGACCATTCATACTCTTTAAAATTTTATTTTATGGAAATGGGGACATGATGTTCCTTTTACAATCTTCATGGGACTCATTTTAGTTCTAGATTCCCCTTTTTGGTCTATTGGATTTTGTTAATTAACGGTGTCTCCCATTGAATGAGAAACAATATATTTATGCTTCGCATTCCTCATTTAGGTGTCCCACTATGCATATTTTTAGTGGGATTTATTGTTATTACCAATCTTACTTTTTTAAATTCTATTTTATGCATTTGGGGACATGATTTTCCTTTTCTAATTGTCATTGACTCATTTCAGTTCCAGATTCGTCTTTCTGGTATATTGGATTTGGTTGATTTACGGTGGCTCCCAATGAATGAGAAACAAGACATTTATGCTTCTCATTCCTCATTTAGGGGTCCCACTATGCATATTTCTAGTGTTATTTGTTGTTATGACTATTCATACTTTTTCAAATTCTGTTTTTTTAATTTGGGGACATGATGTTCCTTTTATGATCTTCATGGGACTCATTTTAGTTCCAGCTTCCACTTTTTGGTCTATTGGAATTGGTTGATTAACGGTGTCTCCTAATGTATGCGGAACAATATATTTATGCTTCTCATTCCCAATTTAGGTGTCGCACAATGCATATTTCTAGAAGTATTCATTGTTATGACCATTCATACTCTTTAAAATTATGTTTTATGAATTTGAGGACATGATGTTCCTTTTATGATCTTCATGAGACTCATTTTAGTTCTATATACCACTTTATGGGTCTATTGGAATTGGTTGATTAACGGTGTCTACAAATGTATGAGAAACAATATATTTATGCTTCTCATTCCACATTTAGGTGTCCCATAATGCATATTTCTAGTGGTATTCATTGTTATGACCAATTATACTCTTTAAAATTCAAATTTATGGATATGGGGACATGATGTTCCTTTTATAATCTTCATGGGACTCATTTTAGTTCCAGATTCACCTTTTTGGTCTATTGGATTTAGTTAATTAACTGTGACTCCCGATGAACGAGAAACAATATATTTATGCCTTTAGGTACATGGATTTCCTTTTCTGATCGTCATTGACTCATTTCAATTCCAGATTCATCTTTCTGGTATATTGGATTTGGTTGATTAACGGTGTCTCCAAATAAATGAGAAACAAGGTATTTATGCTTCTCACTCCTCATTTAGGTGTCCCACAATGCATATTTCTAGTGGTATTCATTGTTATGACCATTCATTCTCTTTAAGATTCTATTTTATGGATATGGGGACATGATGTTCCTTTTATAATCTTCATGGGACTCATTTTAGTTCCAAATTAATCTTTCTGGTATATTGGTTTTGGTTGATTAACGGTGGCTCCCAATGAATGACAAACAAGGTATTTATGCTTCTCATTCGTCATTTAAGTGTCCCACAATGCATATTTCTAGAGGTATTCATTGTTATGACCATTCATACTTCTTAAAATTCTGTTTTTTGAATTTGGGTACAAGATGTTCCTTTTATGATCTTCATGGGACTCATTTTAGTCCCAGATTCCACTTTTTTGGTCTATTCGAATTGGTTGATTAACGGTGTGTCCAAATGTATGAGAAACAATATATTTATGCTTCTCATTCCTCATTTAGGTGTCCCATAATGCATATTTCTAGTGGTATTCATTGTTATGACCATTCATACTCTTTAAAATTCTGTTTTTTTCAATTTGGGGACATTATGTTGCTTTTATGATCATCATGGGACTCATTTTTGTTCCAGATTCCACATTTTGGTCTATTGGAATTGGTTGATTAACGGTGGCTCCTAATGAATGAGAAACAAGGTATTTATGCTTCTCATTCCTCATTCAGGTGTCCCACAATGCTTATTTCTAATAGTTTTCATTGTTATGACCATTCATACTCTTTAAAATTCTGTTTTTTGAATTTGGGGACATGATGTTCCTTTTATTATCTTCATGGGACTCGTTTGAGATCCAGATTCCACTTTTTGGTCTATTGGATTTTGGTAATTAACGGTGTTTCCCAATGAATGAGAAACAATATATTTATGCTTCTCATTCCACATTTAGGTGTCCCACAATGCATATTTCTAGTGGTATTCATTGTTATGACCATTCATTCTCTTTAAGATTCTATTTTATGGATATGGGGACATGATGTTCTTTTTATAATCTTCATGGGACTCATTTCAGTTCCAGATTCATCTTTCTGGTTTGTTGGTTTTTGTTGATTAACGGTGGCTCCCAATGAATGAGAAACAAGGTATTTATGCTTCTCATTACTCATTTAGGTGTCCCACAATGCATATTTCTAGTGGTATTCATTGTTATGACCATTCACACTTCTTAAAATTCTGTTTTTTTAATTTGGGTACATGATGTTCCTTTTATTATCTTGATGGGACTCATTTTAGTTCCAGATTCCACTTTTTTGGTCTATTCGAATTGGTTGATTAACGGTGTGTCCAAATGTATGAGAAACAATATATTTATGCTTCTCATTCCTCATTTAGGTGTCCCATAATGGATATTTCTAGTGGTATTCATTGTTATGACCATTCATACTCTTTAAAATTCTGTTTTTTTTAAATTTGGGGACATTATGTTGCTTTTATGATCATCATGGGACTCATTTTTGTTCCAGCTTCCACATTTTGGTCTATTGGATTAGGTTGATTAACAGAGGCTCCTAATGAATGAGAAACAAGGTATTTATGCTTCTCATTCCTCATTCAGGTGTCCCACAATGCTTATTTCTAATAGTTTTCATTGTTATGACCATTCATACTCTTTAAAATTCTGTTTTTTGAATTTGGGGACATGATGTTCCTTTTATAATCTTCATGGGACTCATTTAAGTTCCAGATTCCACTTTTCGGTCTATTGGAATTGGTTGATTAACGGTGTCTCCAAATGTATGAGAAACAATATATTTATGCTTCTCATTCCTCATTTAGGTGTGCCACAATGCATATTTCTAGTGGTATCATTGTTATTAGTATTCATACTCTTTAAAATTCTATTTTATTCATTCGGGGACATAATGTTCCTTTTATGATCTTCACATTTTAGTTCCAGACTCCACTTCTTGGTCCATTAGATTTAGGTTATTAACGGTGTCTCCTAATGTTTGAGAAATAATATATTTATGCTTCGCATTCATCATTTAGGTGTCCCACAATGCATATTTCTAGTGGTATTCATTGTTATGACCATTCATACTCTTTAAAATTCTGTTTTCTTAATTTGGGGACATGATATTCCTTTTATGATCTTCATTGGACTCGTTTTAGAACCAGATTCCACTTTTTGGTCTATTGGATTTAGGTAATTAACGGTGTCTCCCAATGAATGAGAAACAGTATATTTATGCTTCTCATTCCACATTTAGGTGTCCCACAATGCACATTTCTAGTGGTATTCATTGTTATGACCGTTCATTCTCTTTAAAATTCTATTTTATGGATATGGGGACATGATGTTCCTTTTATAATCTTCATAGGACTCATCTCAGTTCCAGATTCATCTTTCTGGTATATTGGTTTTGGTTGATTAACGGTGGCTCCCAATGAATGAGAAACAAGGTATTTATGCTTCTCATTCCTCATTTAGGTGTCCAACAATGCATATTTCTAGTGGTATTCATTGTTATGACCATTCATACTTTTTAAAATTCATATTTTTTGAATTTGGGTACATGATGTTCCTTTTATGATCTTGATGGGACTCATTTTAGATCCAGATTCCACTTTTTTGTCTACTGGAATTGGTTGATTAACGGTGTGTCCAAATGTATGAGAAACAATATATTTATGCTTCTCATTCCTCATTTAGGTGTCCCACAATGCATATTTCTAGTTGTATTCATTGTTATGACCATTCATACTCTTTAAAATTATGTTTTTTTTTTAATTTGGGGACATGATGTTCCTTTTATGCTCTTCATGGGACTCGTTTTAGATACAGATTCAACTTTTTGGTCTACTGGATATAGGTAATTAACAGTTTCTCCCAATGAATGAGAAACAATATATTTATGTTTCTCATTTCTCAGTTAGGTGTCCCACTATGCATATTTCTAGTGGTATTCATTGTTACTACCATTCTTACTTTTTAAAATTTTATTTTATACATATGGGGACATGAATTTCCTTTTCTGATCGTCATTGACTCATTTCAATTCCTGATACATCTTTCTGGTATATTGGATTTGGTTGATTAACAGTGGCTCCCGATGAATGAGAAGCAAAGTATTTATGCTTCTCATTCCTCACTTAGGTGTCCCACAATGCATATTTCTAGTGGTATTCATTGTTATGACTATTCATACTTCTTAAAATTCTGTTTTTGAATTTGGGTACATGATGTTCCTTTATTGATCTTCATGGGACTCATTTTAGTTCCAGATTCCACTTTTTTGGTCTATTGGAATTGGTTGATTAATGGTGTCTCCCAATGTATGAGAAACAATATATTTATGCTTCTCATTCCTCATTTAGGTGTTCCACAATGCATATTTCTAGTGGTATTCATTGTTATGACCATTCATACTCTTTAAAATTCTATTATATGCATTTGGGGAAATGATGTTCTTTTTATGATCTTCATGGGACTCATTTTCGTTCCAGATTCCAGTTTTTGGTCTATTGGATTTAGGTTATTAACGGTGTCTCCCAATGAATGAGGAAGAATACATTTATGCTTCTCATTCCTCATTTAGGTGTCTCCCAATGTATATTTTTAGTGGGATTCTATGTTATGACAATCTTACTTTTTTAAATTCTATGCATTTGGGGACATGAATTTCCTTTTCTGATCGTGATTGACTCATTTCAGTCCCAGATTCATCTTTCTGGTATATTGGTTTTGGTTGATTAACGGTGGCTCCCAATGAATGAGAAACAAGGTATTTATGCTTCTCATTCCTCATTTAGGTGTCCCACAATGCATATTTATAGTGGTGTTCATTGATATGACCATTCATACTCTAAAAAATTCTGCTTTTTGAATTTGGGGACATGATCTTCCTTTCATAATCTTCATGGGACTCATTTTAGTTCCAGATTCCGCTTTCTGGTCTATTTGATTTAGTTAATTAACGCTGTCTCCCAATGAATGAGAAACAATATAATTATGCCTCTCATTCCTCATTTAGGGGTTCCACAATGCAAATTTCTAGTGGTATTCATTGTTATGACCATTCATACTCTTTAAAATTCTGTTTTTTTTTAATTTGGGGACATGATGTTCCTTTTATGATCTTCATGGAACTCATTTTAGTTCCATATTCCAATTTTTTGGTCTATTGGAGTTGTTTGATTAACGGTGTCTCCTAATGTATTAGAAACAATATATTTATGCATCTCATTCCTCATTTATGTGTCCCACAATGCATATTTCTAGTGGTATTCATTGTTATTACCAAACATACTCTTTAAAATTCTGTTTTTTGAATTTGAGGACATGATGTTCCTTTTATCATCTTCAAGGGACTCACTTTAGTTCCAGATTCCACTTTTTGGGCTATTGGAATTGGTTGATTAACGGTGTCTCCCAATGTATGAGAAACAATATATTTATGCTTCTCATTCCTCATTTAGGTGTCCCACTATGCATATTTCTAGTGGTATTTATTGTTATGACCATTCATAGTTTTTAAACTTCTATTTTATGCATTTGGGGACATGAATTTCCTTTTCTGATCGTCATTGACTCATTTCAGTTCCACATTCATCTTTCTGGTATATTGGATTTGGTTGATTAACGGTGGCTCCCAATGAATGAGAAACAAGGTAATTATTTTTCTCATTCCTCATTTAGGTGTCCCCCAATGCATATTTTTAGTGGTATTCATCGTTATGACCATTCTTACTCTTTAAAATTCAGTTTTTGGAATTTGGGGACACAAAGTTCCTTTTCTGATCTTCATGGGACACATTTTAGTTCCAGAATCTACTTTTTGGTTTATTGGATTTTGTAGATTAATGGTGTCTCCCAATCAATAAGAAACAAGGTATTTATTCTTCTTACTCCTCATTTTGGTGTCCCACAATGCATATTTTTAGTGGGATTCATTGTTATGACATGATGTTCCATTTATGATTTTCATGGGACTCATTTTAGTTCCAGATTCCACTTTTTTGGTCTATTGGAATTGGTTGATTAACGGTGCCTCCTAATGTAAGAGAAACAATATATTTATGCATCTCATTCCCAATTTAGGTGTCGCACAATGCATATTTCAAGTGGTATTCATTGATATGACCATTCATACTCTTTAAAGTTCTGTTTTCTGAATTTGGGGACATGATGTTCCTTTTATGATCTTCATGAGACTCGTTTTAGATCCAGATTCCACTTTTTGGTCTATTGGATTTAGGTAATTAACGGTGTTTTCCAATGAATGAGAAACAATACATTTATGCTTCTCATTCCACATTTAGGTGTCCCACAATGCATATTTCTAGTGGTATTCATTGTTATGACCATTCATTCTCTTTAAAATTCAATTTTATGGATATGGGGACATGATTCTCCTTTTATAATCTTCATGGGACTCATTTTAGTTCCAGATTCCACTTTTTTGGTCTATTGGAATTGGTTGATTAACGGTGTGTCTAAATGTATGAGAAACAATATATTTTTGCTTCTCATTCCTCATTTAGGTGTCCCATAATGCATATTTCTAGTGGTATTCATCGTTATGACCATTCATACTCTTTAAAATTCTGTTTTTTTGAATTTGGGGACATTATGTTGCTTTTATGATCATCATGGGACTCATTTTTGTTCCAGATTCCACATTTTGGTCTATTGGATTAAGTTGATTTACGGTGGCTCCTAATGAATGAGAAACAAGGTATTTATGCTTCTCATTCCTCATTCAGGTGTCCCACAATGCTTATTTCTAATAGTTTTCATTGTTATGACCATTCATACTCTTTAAAATTCTGTTTTTTTTAATTTGGGGACATGATGTTCCTTTTATAATCTTCATGGGACTCATTTAAGTTCCAGATTCCACTTTTTGGTCTATTGGAATTGGTTGATTAACGGTGTCTACAAATGTATGAGAAACAATATATTTATGCTTCTCATTCCTCTTTTAGGTCTGGCACAATGCATATTTCTAGTGGTATTCATACTCTTTAAAATTCTATTTTATGCATTTGGGGACATGATGTTCCATTTATGATCTTCATGTGACTCATTATCGTTCCATATTCCACTTTTTGGTCTATTGGAATTGGTTGATTAACGGTGTTGCCAAATGTATGAGAAACAATATATTTATGCTTCCCATTTTTCATTTAGGTGTCCCATAATGCATATTTCTAGTGGTATTCATTGTTCTGACCATTCATACTCTTTAAAATTCTGTTTTTTTGAATTTGGGGACATGATGTTCCTTTTATCATCTTCATGGGACTCATTATAGTTCCATATTCCACTTTTTGGTCTATTGGAATTGGTTGATTAACGGTGTTTCCCAATATTCCACTTTTTGGTCTATTGGAATTGGTTGATTAACGGTGTCTCCCAATGTATGAGGACATGCACTTCCTTTTGTGATCCTCTTGAGACTAATTTTAGTTATATATTCCTCTTTTAGGTATACTAGATGTGGTTCATTAACAGTGTCTCCCAACGAATGAGAGACAAGGTATATATGCTTCTCATTCCTCATTTAGGAGTCCCATAATGCGTTTTTCTAGTGGTATTCATTGTCATTAAAATTTTTACTCATCAAAATTCTATTTTAAGCATTTGAGGACATGCAACTCAATTTGTGATCCTCTTGAGTCTAATTTCTGTTCTATATTCCTAAATTAGGTCTACTAGATGTGGTTGATTAACAGTGTCTCCGAACGAATGAGAAACAGGGTATATATGCTTCTCATTCCTCATTTTGGAGTCCCATAATGCATATTTCTAGTGGTATTCATTGTCATTGCCATTCTTACTCATTAAAACTTTGTTTTATGCATTTGAGGACATGAAATTCTCTTTATGATCCTCTTTCTCTTCCATATTTCTCTTTTTGGTCTACTAGATCTGGTTGATTAACGGTGTCTCATAGTAAATGAGAAATAAGGTTTATATGCTTCTCATTCCTCATTTAGGAGTCCCATAATGCGTATTTCTAGTGGTATGTATTGTCATGACCATTCTCATTCATTAAAATTTTGTTTTAAGCATTTGAAGACATGCAATTCGTTTTGTGATCCTCTTGAGACTAATTTCTGTTCTATATTCCTCTTTTAGGTCTACTAGATGTGGTTCGTTAAAAGTGTCTCCCAACGAATGAGAAACAAGGTATATATGCGTCTCATTCCTCATTTAGGAGTCCCATAATGCATATTTCTAGTGGTATTCATTGTCATGACCATTCTTACTCATTAAAATTGTGTTATAAACATTTGAGGACCTGAACTTCCTTTTATGATCCTCATATGACTCATTTCAGTTCCATAATCCACTTTTTAGTCTACTAGATGTGGTTGATTAACGGTGTCTCTCAATCAATGAAAAGCAAGGTTTATATGTTCTCATTCCTCATTTAGGAGTCCAATAATGCGTATTCGTAGTGGTTTTCATTCTCATGGCCATTCTTACTCATTAAAATTCTGTTTTAAGCATTTGAGGACATGCGGTTCCTTTTGTGATCCTCTTGAGACTAATTTTAGTTCAATATTCCTGTTTTAGGTATATTAGATATGGCTCATTAACAGTGTCTCCCAACGAATGCGAAACAAGGTATATATGCTTCTCATTCCTCATTTAGGAGTCCCATAATGCGTATTTTTAGTGGTATTCATTGTCATTACAATTTTTACCCATCTAAATTGTGTTATAAGCATTTGAGGACCTGAAATTCCTTTTATGATCCTCATATGACTCATTTCAGTTCCATATTCTTCTTTTTAGTCTACTAGATGTGGTTAATTAACGGTGTCTCCCAATGAATGAAAAACAAGGTTTATCTGCTACTCATTCCTTATTTAGGAGTCCAATAATGCGTATTTGTAGTGGTATTCATTCTCATGGTCATTCTTCCTCATTAAAATTTTGATTTAAGCATTTGAGGACCTGAAATTCCTTTTATGATCCTCATATGACTCATTTCAGTTCAGTATTCCTCTTTTTAGTCTACTGGATGTGGTTGATTAACGCTGACTCCCAATAAATGAGTAAAATGTATAAATTCTTCTCATTCCTCATTTAGGAGTCCCATAATGAGTATTTCTATTGGTATTCATTGTCATGGCCATTCTTACTCATTAAAATTATGTTTTGTGCATTTAAGGACATGAAATTCCCTTTAGGATCCTCTTTCTGTTCCATATTTCTCTCTTTGGTCTACTAGATATGGTTGATTAACTGTGACTCCCAATGAATGAGAAACAAGGTATTTATGCTTCTCAATCCTCATTTAAGAGTCCTAGAATGCGTATTTCTAGTGGTATTCATTGTCATTACCATTTTTACTCATTAAAATTCTGGTTTAAGCATTTGAGTACATGCAATTCCTATTGTGATCCTCTTGAGACTAATTCCAGTTCTATATTCCCCTTTTAGGTCTACTAGATGTGGTTCATTAACAGAGTGTCTCCCAACGAACGAGAAACAAGGTATATATGCTTCTCATTCCTCATTTAGGAGTCCAATAATGCGTAATTCTAGTTGTATTCATTGCCATTGCCATTCTTACTCATTAAAATTCTGTTATAAGCATTTGAGGACATGAAATTACTTTTATGATCCTCATATGACTCATTTCAGTTCCATATTTCTCTTTTTGGTCTACTAGATTTGGTTGATTAACAGTGACTCCCGATAAATGAGAAACAAGGTATATATTCTTCTCATTCCTCATTTAGGTGTTTCAGAATCCGTATTTCTAGTGGTATTCATTGTTCTGGCTATTCTTACTCTTTAAAATTCTTTTATATGCATTTGAGCACATGAAATTAGTTTTATGATCCTCTTGGGACTCATTTCTGTTCCATATTCCTCTTTTTGGTCTACTAGATCTGGTTGATTAACGGTGTCTCTCAATGTATGAGAAAAATGTGTATATTCTTCTCATTCCGCATTTAGGAGTTGATGTATATGAATTTTATTGAGTTTTAAGCATGTTTTCTTTATCCATTTTGATCATATTCATATCATTTATGCATCATTAGGAGTGTATATACTTGCATTTGTCAATATCAGGTCTTGGAGTTGCTGTTTTGGAGTTTTGAGAGCATTTGGAGTGGAATGAAGCTAGGAGGACATGAAACCAGACTAAGGAGGAGACTGAGAAGAGATGAAGATATTTTTGCAGTCAGAGCGGCCAACCCCAGCGGGGAGGCGAGGCCGCTGTGAAAGCCCGAGCCGAGAATCACATGGAGCGACAACCACAGCGGGGTGTCACAGCGGTGTCTCGTGACCGCTGTGAACTTCTGCGAACGTGGGAGCAGGGTGTCACAGCAGGGGCGCTACCCCGCTGTGAGTTTTAAAACCACAGCGGTCACTGGCAGCTGTGTCCCGTGACCGCTGTGATCCGAAGATTTCCTCTTTGACTTTTGATTGACCAGGCTTGACTTTTATCCTACCCAGTTTTTCTTGGGCCGGCCCAGTATGTTGGGGAGGCCCAATCCTTTTTAGAACACTGCTATAAATAGCCCAAAAACCTAATTTGTTTGGAGGATTCTATAATCCCTTGGATAAACTTGTAATCTCTTGGATTTGGTTTTGATTTATGCATTCTTTTCTTCTAATCTCTGTTTATTTGATTTGATTTCATTTTCTTATCATCATTATCTCTTGATTATGCATATTTCCTTAATGGGTTTTATGGATATTAAGATGATTAGTGACTAGTTTTCTCATAAGTCTTTGGGTTAGGTAGATTAGGGTGATTAGGTGTTAATTAATGATGTTTAGGGCTTAATCTTGATAGATCCTATCTTTTAGGTTGTGTTTAATGCTGGGTTAGACTTGATCATTCTGAACCTAGAGCTTAGGGATTTTCATGCATTGAAAGTGTTTGATAAAATTCCTGAATGAAAACCTTTGAGAGCTTAACTATTTAGACCAATGGGAATTGATGTATGAAATGTTAGGAGGCTAGTGAGACTTGTTTTTAAGGCTTGATTAACTTAAGATTAGCCAATGAGAATTGATGTTTGTCATTTGTTTATCATAGGGTTTATACCATGGGAGTGGATTAACTAGTTTAGTGATCTTAGGCTAAAGGATCAGCTTTTATTAGTTTGTTTAAGCATCATTGATTAGTGTCTGATCACCCAAAATCACTTGCCTTAACCCAAGGGCTTAGTTCTTTAAATTCTGATTTTCAATCCTTTATTTCTGCTTAAGTACTCTGTTTTATTGTTTTCTTGATTGGTTGATTAAGTTGTTAGATAACAATAGAATCCTTGAAAATTATCTGATGCACTTAGATTAAGTAAATTCTGCAGCTCTTAGTGTGTTGAAAACCCAAGTTGGATTGATACCTCTTGTACTACAATGATATGATTACTTGAGGAATTGAAGTTGATTGACAAAATCCTCTCATCAATTTGGCGCTGTTGCCATTGGGGTTTAGCATTAGCCATTAGGATTTTGAATCTATTTGAGACTAAGTTTTCTTTTATTGCATTCAGTTACTAACTTTCTTTCAAGTGTTTGTTCTTCTTGCAAGGTACAATCACAAGGGAGAAAGCATGGCTTCAGATATGACTTCCATGTTGAAGGCTGTATTAGAAGCACAAGAGAGAGAGATGGCTTGGAATCCCACTCGTCATCATGGTTTTGAAAGCTCATCCACTTACCAAGGAGAACTCCTCAGTGGGAACTTTTCTCAAGTGAACCAATATGGATATGGTGAGAGATGTCAATCTTGGAACATGGAGTATCACCATGGAGAAACATATCCTTCCCCAATCTCTATAGAAGAAGAGAATCACAACTTTCTGAAGTTGCTTTTGGAAGGACAAGAGGAGTTGACCAAGAGTATGAAGCACCAACCTTGGGACCTGGAGTCTAATCATGGAGAAGCTCTTTCTTCACCAATCTCTATAGAAGAAGAGAATCACAACTTGCTGAAGTTGCTTTTGGAAGGACAAGAGGAGTTGACCAAGAGTATGAGGCACCAACCTTGGGACATGGAGTCTAATCATGGAGAAGCTCTTTCTTCCCCAATCTCTATAGAAGAAGAGAATCACAACTTGCTGAAGTTGGTTTTGGAAGAACAAGACAAGTTTAACAAGAGCGTGAGTATGTTTTCTGCTGATGTGAAAGATTGGAATCAAGGCTTAAATGTCGTTGCACCAACAAATGAAGAGAATGCTCAAATCAAGGATGAAGTCCTACAAGAAGCTGAGAAGACTGTGGAAGAATTTGAATTACTACTTGGTTGCAAGGTTGATAAGAATCTTGTGATAAGGTATGTAGATCCTTGTGAAGATGGTTTGGTGGCTGAATGCATGGAAAATGAAAGGATGCACATACAACTCATATTCCAGCAGGAAACAAAGGGTACAAAGCTTAAGGAGAAAGAAGAGACTCACATTGAGAAAGCCACTAAAGAAGGTGAAACAGAAGCATCTCCAATGGCACAACCCTTTGACAAGCATCTTGGTTTACTCTCCATCCATGAAGTGAGCTTTGATGATCCATGGAAGATACCATTTGAGGAGATTAGGATGAAAGATTTTAGAGGATGGTTCTATGATGAATATGATCATGGTGATCCAAGGCCATGCCAAACTCCTCTCTGCAAAAGTGGAAGGAGAGTCAAGCTAGTGACTTTAAACAAGCTCACTTGGGAGGAATTCCCATGGCTATCCCTTGTACATACCTTTCTTGGCTGGTGGTATTCATTGTCATCGCCATTCTTACTCATTAAAATTGTGTGATAAGCATTTGAGGACCTGAAATTCCTTTTATGATCCTCATGGCACTCATTTCAGTTCCATATTCCTCTTTTTGGTCTACTAGATCTGGTTGATTAACGGTGTCTCCCAATGAATAAGAAACAAGGTTTTTATGCATCAGATTCCTCATTTAGGAGTCCCAAAATGGGTATTTCTAGTGGTATTCATTGTCATGACTATTCTTACTCATTAAAATTCGGTTTTAAGCATTTGATGACATGCAATTCCTTTTGTGATCCTCTTGAGACTAATTTTAGTTCTATATTACTCTTTTAGGTATACTAGATGTTGTTCATTAACAGTGTCTCCCAACGAATGTGGAACAAGGTGTATATGCTTCTCATTCCTCATTTAGGATTCCATAAAGCGTATTTCTTGTTGTATTCATTGTCATTACCATTTTTACAGATTAAAATTCTGGTTTAAGCATTTGAGGACATGCAATTCCTATTGTGATCCTCTTCAGACTAATTTCAGTTCTATATTCCTCTTTTAGGTCTACTAGATGTGGTTCATTAACAGTGTCTCCCAACGAATGAGGAACAAGGTATATATGCGTCTCATTCCTCATTTAGGAGTCCCATAATGCATATTTCTAGTGGTATTCATTGTCATAGCCATTCTTACTCAATAAAATTGTGTTATAAGCATTTGAGGAACTGAAATTCCTTTTATGATCCTCATATAACTCATTTCAGTTCCATATTCATCTTTTTAGTCTACTAGATGTGGTTGATTAACAATGTCTCCCAATGAATGAAAAACAAGGTTTATATGCTTCTTATTCCTCATTTAGGAGTCCAATAATGCGTATTTGTAGTGGTATTCATTGTCATAGCCATTCTTACTCAATAAAATTGTGTTATAAACATTTGAGGAACTGAAATTCCTTTTATGATCCTCATATAACTCATTTCAGTTCCATATTCATCTTTTTAGTCTACTAGATGTGGTTGATTAACAGTGTCTCCCAATGAATGAAAAACAAGGTTTATATGCTTCTCATTCCTCATTTAGGAGTCCAATAATGTGTATTTGTAGTGGTATTCATTCTCATGGCCATTCTTACTCATTAAAATTTTGTTTTACGCATTTGAGGACCTGAAATTCCATTTATGATCCTCATATGACTCATTTCAGTTCCATATTCCTCTCTTTAGTCTACTAGATGTGGTTGATTAACAGTGATTTCCAATGAATGAGAAAAATGGATAAATTCTTCTCATTCCTCATTTACGAGTCCCATAATGCGTATTTCTAGTGGTATTCATTGTCAAGACCATTCTTAATCATTAAAATTATGTTTTATGCATTTAAGGACATGAAATTCCCTTTATGATCCTCTTTCTGTGCCATATTTCTCTTTTTGATCTACTAGATGTGGTTTATTAACGGTGACTCCCAATGAATGAGAAATAAGGTATTTTTGCTTCTCAATCCTCATTTAAGAGTCCCAGAAATTTATGCTTCTCATTCCTCATTTAGGTGTCCCATAATGCATATATCTAGTGGTATTCATTGTTATTACCATTCATACTCTTTAAAATTCCATTTTATGCATTTAGGAACATGATGTTCCTTTTATGATCTTCATGGGAGTCATTTTAGTTCCAGATTCCCTTTTTTGGTCTATTGGATTTAGTTAATTAACGTTGTCTCCCAATGAATGAGAAACAATATAATTATGCTTCTCATTCCTCACTTAGGCGTTCCACAATGCAAATTTCTAGTGGTATTTATTGTTAAGACCATTCATACTTTTTAAAATTCTGTTTTTTTTTAATTTGGGGACATGATGTTCCTTCTATGATCTTCATGAGACTCATTTTAGTTACAGATTCCACTTTTTTGGTCTATTGAAATTGGTTGACTAACGATGTCTTCCAAGGTTTGAGAAACTATATATTTGTGCTTCTCATTCCTCAGTTAGGTGTTCACCATTGCATATTTTTAGTGGTATCAATTGTTATGACCAATCATATTCTTTAAAATTCTGTTTTATGCATTTGGGGACATGATGTTCCTATTATGATCTTCATGAGACTCATTTTTGTTCCAGATTCCCCTTTTTGGTATATCGGATTTAGTTAATTAACGTTGTCTCCCAATGAATGAGAAACAATATAATTATGCTTCTCATTCCTTATTTAGGTGTTCCACAATGCAAATTTCTAGTGGTATTCATTGTTACGACCATTCATACTCTTTAAAATTCTGTTTTTTGATTTTGGGGACATGATGTTCCTTTTATGATCTTCATGAGACTCATTTTAGTTCCAGATTCCACTTTTTGGTCTATTGGATTTAGTTAATCAACGTTGTATCCCAATGAATGAGAAACAATGTAATTATGCTTCTCATTCCTCATTTAGGTGTTCCACAATGCAAGTTTCGAGTGGTATTCATTGTTATGACCATTCATAGTCTTTAACATTCTGTTTTTTGAATCTGGAAAAATGATGTTTCTTTTATGATCTTCATGAGACTCATTTTAGTTCCATATTCCACTTTTTTAGTCTATTGGAATTGGTTGATTAACATTGTCTCCAAATGTATGAGAAACAATATATTTATGCTTCTCATTCCACATTTAGGTGTTCCATAATGCAAATTTCTAATGGCATTCGTTGCGATGACCATTTATACTCTTTAAAATTCTGTTCATTGAATTTGGGGACATGACGTTCCTTTTATGATCTTCATGGAACTCATTTTAATTCCAGATTCCACTTTTTTGGTCTATTAGAATTGGTTAATTAACGGTGTCTCCCAATGTATGAGAAACATTATATTTATACTTTTCATTCCTCATTTAGGTGTCCCACAATGCATATTTCTAGTGGTATTCATTGTTATGACCATTCATACTCTTTAAAATTCTATTATATGCATTTGGGAACATGATGTTCCTTTTATGATCTTCATGGAAGTAATTTTAGTTCCAGATTCCCCTTTTTGGTCTATTGAATTTAGTTAATTAACGCTGTCTCCCAAAGAATGAGAAACAATATAATTATGTTTCTCACATTTAGGTGTTCCACAATGCAAATTTCTAGTGGTATTCATTGTTATGACCATTCATACTCTTTAAAATTCTGTTGTTTGAATTTGGGGACATGATGTTCCTTTTATGATCTTCATGGAACTTATTTTAGTTCCAGATTCCACTTCTTTGGTCTATGGGAATTGGTTGATTAATGGTGTCTCCTAATGTATGAGAAACAATATATTTATGCTTCTCATTCCTCATTTAGGTGTCCCACAATCCATATTTCTAGTGGTATTCATTGTTATGACCATTCATACCCTTTAAAGTTTTATTTTACGCATTTGGGGAAATGATTTTCCTTTTATGATCTTCATGGGAGTCATTTTAGTTCCAGATTCCCCTTTTTGGTCTATTGGATTTAGTTAATTAACGTTGTCTCCCAATGAATGAGAAACAATATAATTATGCTTCTCATTCCTCACTTAGGCGTTCCACAATGCAAATTTCTAGTGGTATTTATTGTTAAGACCACTCATACACTTTAAAATTCTGTGTTTTTTAATTCGGGGACATGATGTTCTTTTTATGATCTTCATGAGACTCATTTTATTTCCAGATTCCACTTTTTTGGTCTATAGAAATTGGTTGATTAAAGATGTCTTCCAAGGTTTGAGAAACTATATATTTGTGCTTCTCATTCCTCAGTTAGGTGTCCACCAATGAATATTTTTAGTGGTATCAATTGTTATGACCAATCATACTCTTTAAAATTCTGTTTTATGCATTTGGGGACATGTTGTTCCTATTATGATCTTCATGAGACTCATTTTTGTTCCAGATTCCCCTTTTTGGTATATCGGATTTAGTTAATTAACGTTGTCTCCCAATGAATGAGAAACAATATAATTATGCTTCTCATTCCTTATTTAGGTGTTCCACAATGCAAATTTCTAGTGGTATTCATTGTTATAACCATTCATACTCTTTAAAATTCTGTTTTTTTATTTTGGGGACATGATGTTCCTTTTATGATCTTCATGAGACTCATTTTAGTTCCAGATTCCACTTTTTGGTCTATTGGATTTAGTTAATCAACGTTGTATCCCAATGAATGAGAAACAATGTAATTATGCTTCTCATTCCTCATTTAGGTGTTCCACACTGCAAGTTTCGAGTGGTATTCATTGTTATGACCATTCATAGTCTTTAACATTCTGTTTTTTGAATCTGGAAAAATGATGTTTCTTTTATGATCTTCATGAGACTCATTTTAGTTCCATATTCCACTTTTTTAGTCTATTGGAATTGCTTGATTAACATTGTCTCCAAATGTATGAGAAACAATATATTTATGCTTCTCATTCCACATTTAGGTGTTCCACAATGCAAATTTCTAGTGGTATTCGTTGTTAAGACCATTCATACTCTTTAAAATTATGTGTTTTTTAATTCGGGGACATGATGTTCTTTTTATGATCTTCATGAGACTCATTTTATTTCCAGATTCCACTTTTTTGGTCTATAGAAATTGGTTGATTAAAGATGTCTTCCAAGGTTTGAGAAACTATATATTTGTGCTTCTCATTCCTCAGTTAGGTGTCCACCAATGCATATTTTTAGTGGTATCAATTGTTATGACCAATCATACTCTTTAAAATTCTGTTTTATGCATTTGGGGACATGTTGTTCCTATTATGATCTTCATGAGACTCATTTTTGTTCCAGATTCCCCTTTTTGGTATATCGGATTTAGTTAATTAACGTTGTCTCCCAATGAATGAGAAACAATATAATTATGCTTCTCATTCCTTTTTTTAGGTGTTCCACAATGCAAATTTCTAGTGGTATTCATTGTTATAACCATTCATACTCTTTAAAATTCTGTTTTTTTATTTTGGGGACATGATGTTCCTTTTATGATCTTCATGAGACTCATTTTAGTTCCAGATTCCACTTTTTGGTCTATTGGATTTAGTTAATTAATGTTGTCTCCCAATGAATGAGAAACAATGTAATTATGCTTCTCATTCCTCATTTAGGTGTTCCACACTGCAAGTTTCGAGTGGTATTCATTGTTATGACCATTCATAGTCTTTAACATTCTTTTTTTTGAATCTGGAGAAATGATGTTTCTTTTATGATCTTCATGAGATTCATTTTAGTTCCATATTCCACTTTTTTAGTCTATTGGAATTGCTTGATTAACATTGTCTCCAAATGTATGAGAAACAATATAGTTATGCTTCTCATTCCACATTTAGGTGTTCCACAATGCAAATTTCTAGTGGTATTCGTTGTTAAGACTATTCATACTCTTTAAAATTATGTTCATTGAATTTGGGGACATGATGTTCCTTTTATGATCTTCATGAAACTCAATTTAATTACAGATTCCTCTTTTTTGGTCTATTAGTATTGGTTGATTAACGGTGTCTCCCAATGTATGAGAAACATTATATTTATGCTTCTCATTCCTCATTTAGGTATCCCACAATGCATATTTCTAGTGGTGTTCATTGTTATGACCATTCATACTCTCTAAAATTCTATTATATGCATTTGGGAACATGATGTTCCTTTTATGATCTTCATGGATGTAATTTTAGTTCCAGATTCCCCTTTTTGGTCTATTGGATTTAGTTAATTAACGCTTTCTCCCAATGAATGAGAAACAATATAATTATGCTTCTCATTCCTCAATTAGGCGTTCCACAATGCAAACTTCTAGTGGTATTTATTGTTAAGACCACTCATACTCTTAAAAATTCTGTTTTTTTTTAATTTGGGGACATGATGTTCCTTTTATGATCTTCATGAGACTTATTTTAGTTCCAGATTCCACTTTTTTTGGTCTATTGAAATTGGTTAATTAACGATGTCTTCAAAGGTTTGAGAAACTATATATTTGTGCTTCTCATTCCTCAGTTAGGTGTCCACCAATGCATATTTTTTTGAATTTGGGGACATGTTGTTCCTTTTATGATCTTCATGAGACTCATTTTAGTTCCAGATTCCACTTTTTTTGGTCTATTGAAATTGGTTGATTAACAATGTCTTCAAAGGTTTGAGAAACTATATATTTGTGCTTCTCATTCCTCAGTTAGGTGTCCACAAATGCATATTTTTAGTGGTATCAATTGTTATGACCAATCATACTTTTTAAAATTCTGTTTTATGCATTTGGGGATATGATGTTCCTATTATGATCTTCATGAGACTCATTTTTATTCCAGCTTCCCCTTTTTGGTATATCGGATTTAGTTAATTAACGTTGTCTCCCAATGAATGAGAAAAAATATAATTATGCTTCTCATTCCTTATTTAGGTGTTCCACAATGCAAATTTCTAGTGGTATTCATTGTTATAACCATTCATACTCTTTAAAATTCTGTTTTAAGCATTTGGGGACATGATGTTACTATTATGATCTTATTGAGACTCATTTTTGTTCCACAATGCAAATTTCTGGTGGTATTCATTGTTATGACCGTTCATACTCTTTAAAATTCTTTTTTTTTGATTTTGGGGACATAATGTTCCTTTTATGTTCTTCATGAGACTGATTTTAGTTCCAGATTCCACTTTTTGGTCTATTGGATTTAGTTAATTAACGTTGTATCCCAATGAATGAGAAACAATGTAATTATGCTTCTCATTCCTCATTTAAGTGTTCCACAATGCAAATTTCGAGTGGTACTCATTGTTATGACCATTCATAGTCTTTAACATTCTGTTTTTTGAATCTGGAGACATGATGTGCCTTTTATGATCTTCATGAGACTCATTTTAGTTCCATATTCCACTTTTTTAGACAATTGGAATTGGTTGATTAACAGTGTCTCCAAATGTATGAGAAACAATATATTTATGCTTCTCATTCCACATTTAGGTGTTCCACAATGCAAATTTCTAGTGGTATTCGTTGTTATGACCATTCATACTCTTTAAAATTCTGTTTTTTTTTTTAATTTGGGGACATGATGTTCCTTTTATGATCTTCATGAGACTCATTTTAGTTCCAGATTCCACTTTTTTTGTCTATTGAAATTGGTTGATTAACGATGTCTTCCAAGGGTTGAGAAACTATATATTTGTGCTTTTCATTCCTCAGTTAGGTGTCCACCAATGCATATTTTTAGTGGTATCAATTGTTATGACCAATCATACTCTTTAAAATTCTGTTTTAAGCATTTGGGGACATGATGTTCCTATTATGATCTTCTTGAGACTCATTTTTGTTTCACAATGCAAATTTCTAGTGGTATTCATTGTTATGACCATTCATACTCTTTAAAATTCTGTTTTTTGATTTTGGGGACATAATGTTCCTTTTATGTTTTTCATGAGACTGATTTTAGTTCCAGATTCCACTTTTTGGTATATTGGATTTAGTTCATTAACGTTGTATCCCAATGAATGAGAAACAATGTAATTATGCTTCTCATTCCTCATTTAGGTGTTCCACAATGCAAATTTCGAGTGGTATTCATTGTTATGACCATTCATAGTCTTTAACATTCTGCTTTTTGAATCTGGAGACATGATGTTCCTTTTATGATCTTCATGAGACTCATTTTAGTTCCATATTCCACTTTTTTAGTCGATTGGAATTGGTTGATTAACAGTGTCTCCAAATGTATGAGAAACAATATATTTATGCTTCTCATTCCACATTTAGGTGTTCCACAATGCAAATTTCTAGTGGTATTCGTTGTTATGACCATTCATACTCTTTAAAATTCTGTTCATTGAATTTGGGGATATGATGTTCCTTTTATGATCTTCATGAAACTCATTTTAATTCCAGATTCCTCTTTTTTGGTCTATTAGAATTGGTTGATTAACGGTGTCTCCCAATGTATGAGAAACATTATATTTATGCTTCTCATTCCTCATTTAGGTATCCCACAATGCATATTTCTTGTGGTATTCATTGTTATGACCATTCATACTCTTTAAAATTCTATTATATGCATTTGGGAACATGATGTTCCTTTTATGATCTTCATGGAAGCAATTTTAGTTCCAGATTCCAGTTTTTGGTCTATTGGATTTAGTTAATTAACGCTGTCTCCCAAAGAATGAGAAACAATATAATTATGCTTCTCACATTTAGGTGTTCCACAATGCAAATTTCTAGTGGTATTCATTATTATGACCATTCATACTCTTTAAAATTCTGTTGTTTGAATTTGAGGACATGATGTTTCTTTTATGATCTGCATGAGACTCATTTTAGTTCCAGATTCCACTTTTTGGTCTATTGGATTTAGTTAATCAACGTTGTATCCCAATGAATGAGAAACAATATAATTATGCTTCTCATTCCTCACTTAGGCGTTCCACAATGCAAATTTCTAGTGGTATTTATTGTTAAGACCACTCATACACTTTAAAATTCTGTTTTTTTTTTAATTCTGGGAGATGATGTTCCTCTTATGATCTTCATGAGACTCATTTTAGTTCCAGATTCCACTTTTTTGGTCTACTGAAATTGGTTGATTAAAGATGTCTTCCAAGGTTTGAGAAACTATATATTTGTGCTTCTCATTCCTCAGTTAGGTGTCCACCAATGCATATTTTTAGTGGTATCAATTGTTATGACCAATCATACTCTTTAAAATTCTGTTTTATGCATTTGGGGACATGATGTTCCTATTATGATCTTCATGAGACTCATTTTTGTTCCAGATTCCCCTTTTTGGTATATCGGATTTAGTTAATTAACGTTGTCTCCCAATGAATGAGAAACAATAAAATTATGCTTCTCATTCCTTATTTAGGTGTTCCGCAATGCAAATTTCTAGTGGTATTCATTGTTATAACCATTCATACTCTTTAAAATTCTGTTTTTTGATTTTGGGGACATGATGTTCCTTTTATGATCTTCAAGAGACAAATTTTAGTTCAAGAGTCCACTATTTGGGCTATTGAATTTAGTTAATTAATGTTGTCTCCCAATGAATGAGAAACAATATAATTATGCTTCTCATTCCTAATTTAGGTGTTCCACAATGCAAATTTCGAGTGGTATTCATTGTTATGACCATTCATAGTCTTTAAAATTCTGTTTTTTGAATCTGGAGAAATGATGTTTCTTTTATGATCTTCATGAGACTCATTTTAGTTCCATATTCCACTTTTTTAGTCTATTGGAATTGCTTGATTAACAGTGACTCCAAATGTATGAGAAACAATATATTTATGCTTCTCATTCCACATTTAGGTGTTCCACATTGCAAATTTCTAGTGGTATTCGTTGTTATGACCATTCATACTCTTTAAAATTCTGTTCATTGAATTTGGGGACATGATGTTTCTTTTATGATCTTCATGAAACTCATTTTAATTACAGATTCCTCTTTTTTGGTCTATTAGAATTGGTTGATTAACGGTGTCTCCCAATGAATGAGAAACATTATATTTATGCTTCTCATTCCTCATTTAGGTATCCCACAATGCATATTTCTAGGGGTATTCATTGTTATGACCATTCATACTCTTTAAAATTCTATTATATGCATTTGGGGACATGATGTTACTATTATGATCTTATTGAGACTCATTTTTGTTCCACAATGCAAATTTCTAGTGGTATTCATTGTTGTAACCATTCATACTCTTTAAAATTCTGTTTTAAGTATTTGGGGACATGATGTTACTATTATGATCTTATTGAGACTCATTTTTGTTCCACAATGCAAATTTCTAGTGGTATTCATTGTTATAACCGTTCATACTCTTTAAAATTCTGTTTTCTGATTTTGGGGACATAATGTTCCTTTTATGTTCTTCATGGGACTGATTTTAGTTCCAGATTCCACTTTTTGGTCTATTGGATTTAGTTAATTAACGTTGTATCCCAATGAATGAGAAACAATGTAATTATGCTTCTCATTCCTCATTTAGGTGTTCCACAATGCAAATTTCGAGTGGAATTCATTGTTATGACCATTCATAGTCTTTAACATTCTGTTTTTTTAATCTGGAGACATGATGTTCCTTTTATGATCTTCATGAGACTCATTTTAGTTCCATATTCTACTTTTTTAGTCGATTGGAATTGGTTGATTAACAGTGTCTCCAAATGTATGAGAAACAATATATTTATGCTTCTCATTCCACATTTAGGTGTTCCACAATGCAAATTTCTAGTGGTATTCGTTGTTATGACCATTCATACTCTTTAAAATTCTGTTCATTGAATTTGGGGACATGATGTTCCTTTTATGATCTTCATGAAACTCATTTTAATTCCAGATTCCTCTTTTTTGGTCTATTAGAATTGGTTGATTAACGGTGTCTCCCAATGTATGAGAAACATTATATTTATGCTTCTCATTCCTCATTTAGGTATCCCACAATGCATATTTCTTGTGGTATTCATTGTTATGACCATTCATACTCTTTAAAATTCTATTATATGCATTTGGGAACATGATGTTCCTTTTATGATCTTCATGGAAGCAATTTTAGTTCCATATTCCCCTTTTTGGTCTATTGGATTTAGTTAATTAACGCTGTCTCCCAAAGAATGAGAAATAATATAATTATGCTTCTCACTTTTAGGTGTTCCACAATGAAAATTTCTAGTGGTATTCATTGTTATGACCATTCATACTCTTTAAAATTCTGTTGTTTGAATTTGGGGACATGATGTTTCTTTTATTATCTTCATGGAACTCATTTTAGTTCCAGATTCCACTTCTTTGGTCTATTGGAATTGGTTGATTAATGATGTCCCCCAATGTATGAGAAACAATATATTTATGCTTCTCATTCCTCATTTCATTTAGGTGTCCCACAATCCATATTTCTAGTGGTATTTATTGTTAAGACCATTCATACTCTTTAAAATTCTGTTTTTTTTTTAATTTGGGGACTTGATGTTCCTTTTATGATCTTCATGAGACTCATTTTAGTTCCAGATTCCACTTTTTTGGTCTATTCAAATTGGTTGATTAACGATGTCTTCCAAGGGTTGAGAAACTATATATTTGTGCTTCTCATTCCTCAGTTAGGTGTCCACCAATGCATATTTTTAGTGGTATCAATTGTTATGACCAATCATACTCTTTAAAATTCTGTTTTATGCATTTGGGGACATGATGTTCCTATTATGATCTTCATGAGACTCATTTTTGTTCCAGATTCCCCTTTTTGGTATATCGGATTTAGTTAATTAACGTTGTCTCCCAATGAATGAGAAACAATATAATTATGCTTCTCATTCCTTATTTAGGTGTTCCACAATGCAAATTTCTAGTGGTATTCATTGTCATAACCATTCATACTCTTTAAAATTCTGTTTTTTGATTTTGGGGACATGATGTTCCTTTTATGATCTTCAAGAGACTCATTTTAGATCCAGATTCCACTATTTGGGCTATTGAATTTAGTTAATTAATGTTGTCTCCCAATGAATGAGAAACAATATAATTATGCTTCTCATTCCTCATTTAGGTGTTCCACAATGCAAATTTCGAGTGGTATTCATTGTTATGACCATTCATAGTCTTTAAAATTCTGTTTTTTTAATCTGGAGAAATGATGTTTCTTTTATGATCTTCATGAGACTCATTTTAGTTCCATATTCCACTTTTTTAGTCTATTGGTATTGCTTGATTAACATTGTCTCCAAATGTATGAGAAACAATATATTTATGCTTCTCATTCCACATTTAGGTGTTCCACAATGCAAATTTCTAGTGGTATTCGTTGTTATGACCATTCATACTCTTTAAAATTCTGTTCATTGAATTTGGGGACATGATGTTCCTTTTATGATCTTCATGAAACTCATTTTAATTCCAGATTCCTCTTTTTTGGTCTATTAGAATTGGTTGATTAACGGTGTCTCCCAATGTATGAGAAACATTATATTTATACTTCTCATTCCTCATTTAGGTATCCCACAATGCATATTTCTAGTGGTATTCATTGTTATGACCATTCATACTCTTTAAAATTCTATTATATGCATTTGGGAACATGATGTTCCTTTTATGATCTTCATGGAAGCAATTTTAGTTCCAGATTCCCCTTTTTGGTCTATTGGATTTAGTTAATTAACGCTGTCTCCCAAAGAATGAGAAACAATATAATTATGCTTCTCACATTTAGGTGTTCCACAATGCAAATTTCTAGTGGTATTCATTGTTATGACCATTAATACTCTTTAAAATTCTGTTGTTTGAATTTGGGGACATGATGTTTCATTTATGATCTTCATGGAACTCATTTTAGTTCCAGATTCCACTTCTTTGGTCTATTGGAATTGGTTGATTAATGATGTCCCCCAATGTATGAGAAACAATATATTTATGCTTCTCATTCCTCATTTCATTTAGGTGTCCCACAATCCATATTTCTAGTGGTATTTATTATTAAGACCGTTCATACTCTTTAAAATTCTGTTTTTTTTTAATTTGGGGACATGATGTTCCTTTTATGATCTTCATGAGACTCATTTTTATTCCAGCTTCCCCTTTTTGGTCTATTGAAATTGGTTGATTAACGATGTCTTCCAAGGGTTGAGAAACTATATATTTGTGCTTCTCATTCCTCAGTTAGGTGTCCACCAATGCATATTTTTAGTGGTATCAATTGTTATGACCAATCATACTCTTTAAAATTCTGTTTTAAGCATTTGGGGACATGATGTTCCTATTATGATCTTCTTGAGACTCATTTTTGTTCCACAATGCAAATTTCTAGTGGTATTTATTGTTATGACAATTCATACTCTTTAAAATTCTGTTTTTTGATTTTGGGGACATAATGTTCCTTTTATGTTCTTCATGAGACTGATTTTAGTTCCAGATTCCACTTTTTGGTCTATTGGATTTAGTTAATTAACGTTGTATCCCAATGAATGAGAAACAATGTAATTATGCTTCTCATTCCTCATTTAGGTGTTCCACAATGAAAATTTCGAGTGGTATTCATTGTTATGACCATTCATAGTCTTTAACATTCTGTTTTTTGAATCTGGAGAAATGATGTTTCTTTTATGATCTTCATGAGACTCATTTTAGTTCCATATTCCACTTTTTTAGTCTATTGGTATTGCTTGATTAACAGTGTCTCCAAATGTATGAGAAACAATATATTTACGCTTCTCATTCCACATTTAGGTGTTCCACAATGCAAATTTCTAGTGGTATTCGTTGTTATGACCATTCATACTCTTTAAAATTCTGTTCATTGAATTTGGGGACATGATGTTCCTTTTATGATCTTCATGAAACTCATTTTAATTACAGATTCCTCTTTTTTGGTCTATTAGAATTGGTTGATTAACGGTGTCTCCCAATGTATGAGAAACATTATATTTATGCTTCTCATTCCTCATTTAGGTATCCCACAATGCATATTTCTAGTGGTATTCATTGTTATGACCATTCATACTCTTTAAAATTCTATTATATGCATTTGGGAACATGATGTTCCTTTTAAGATCTTCATGGAAGCAATTTTAGTTCCAGATTCCCCTTTTTGGTCTATTGGATTTAGTTTATTAACGCTGTCTCCCAAAGAATGAGAAACAATATAATTATGCTTCTCACATTTAGGTGTTCCACAATGCAAATTTCTAGTGGTATTCATTGTTATGACCATTCATACTCTTTAAAATTCTGTTGTTTGAATTTGGGGACATGATGTCCCTTTTATGATCTTCATGGAACTCATTGTAGTTCCAGATTCCACTTCTTTGGTCTATTGGAATTGGTTAATTAATAGTGTCTCCTAATGTATGAGAAACAATATATTGATGCTTCTCATTCCTCATTTAGGTGTCCCACAATCCATATTTCTAGTGGTATTCGTTGTTATGACCATTCATACCCTTTAAAATTTTATTTTATGCATTTCGGGAAATGATTTTCCTTTTATGATCTTCATGGGAGTCATTTTCGTTCCAGATTCGCCTTTTTGGTCTATTGGATTTAGTTAAATATCGTTGTCTCCCAATGAATGAGAAACAATATAATTATGCTTCTCATTCCACAATGCAAACTTCTAGTGGTATTTATTGTTAAGACCACTCATACTCTTTAAAATTCTGTTTTTTTTGAATTTGTGGACATGATGTTCCTTTTATGATCTTCATGAGACTCATTTTAGTTCCAGATTCCACTTTTTTTGGTCTATTGAAATTGGTTGATTAACGATGTCTTCAAAGGTTTGAGAAACTATATATTTGTGCTTCTCATTCCTCAGTTAGGTGTCCACCAATGCATATTTTTAGTGGTATCAATTGTTATGACCAATCATACTCTTTAAAATTCTGTTTTATGCATTTGGGGACATGATGTTCCTATTATGATCTTCATGAGACTCATTTTTATTCCAGCTTCCCCTTTTTGGTATATCGGATTTAGTTAATTAACGTTGTCTCCCAATGAATGAGAAACAATATAATTATGCTTCTCATTCCTTATTTAGGTGTTCCACAATGCAAATTTCTAGTGGTATTCATTGTTGTAACCATTCATACTCTTTAAAATTCTGTTTTAAGCATTTGGGGACATGATGTTACTATTATGATCTTATTGAGACTCATTTTTGTTCCACAATGCAAATTTCTAGTGGTATTCATTGTTATAACCGTTCATACTCTTTAAAATTCTGTTTTTTGATTATGGGGACATAATGTTCCTTTTATGTTCTTCATGAGACTGATTTTAGTTCCAGATTCCACTTTTTGGTCTATTGGATTTAGTTAATTAACGTTGTATCCCAATGAATGAGAAACAATGTAATTATGCTTCTCATTCCTCATTTAGGTGTTCCACAATGCAAATTTCGAGTGGAATTCATTGTTATGACCATTCATAGTCTTTAACATTCTATTTTTTTAATCTGGAGACATGATGTTCCTTTTATGATCTTCATGAGACTGATTTTAGTTCCATATTCCACTTTTTTAGTCGTTTGGAATTGGTTGATTAACAGTGTCTCCAAATGTATGAGAAACAATATATTTATGCTTCTCATTCCACATTTAGGTGTTCCACAATGCAAATTTCTAGTGGTATTCGTTGTTATGACCATTCATACTCTTTAAAATTCTGTTCATTGAATTTGGGAATATGATGTTCCTTTTATGATCTTCATGAAACTCATTTTAATTCCAGATTCCTCTTTTTTGGTCTATTAGAATTGGTTGATTAACGGTGTCTCCCAATGTATGAGAAACATTATATTTATGCTTCTCATTCCTCATTTAGGTATCCCACAATGCATATTTCTTGTGGTATTCATTGTTATGACCATTCATACTCTTTAAAATTCTATTATATGCATTTGGGAACATGATGTTCCTTTTATGATCTTCATGGAAGCAATTTTAGTTCCAGATTCCCCTTTTTGGTCTATTGGATTTAGTTAATTAACGCTGTCTCCCAAAGAATGAGAAACAATATAATTATGCTTCTCACATTTAGGTGTTCCACAATGCAAATTTCTAGTGGTATTCATTGTTATGACCATTCATACTCTTTAAAATTCTATTGTTTGAATTTGGGGACATGATGTTTCTTTTATGATCTGCATGTGACTCATTTTAGTTCCAGATTCCACTTTTTGGTCTATTGGATTTAGTTAATCAACGTTGTATCCCAATGAATGAGAAACAATATAATTATGCTTCTCATTCCTCACTTAGGAGTTCCACAATGCAAATTTCTAGTGGTATTTATTGTTAAGACCACTCATACACTTTAAAATTCTGTTTTTTTTTTAATTCTGGGACATGATGTTCCTCTTATGATCTTCATGAGACTCATTTTAGTTCCAGATTCCACTTTTTTGGTCTATTGAAATTGGTTGATTAAAAATGTCTTCCAAGGTTTGAGAAACTATATATTTGTGCTTCTCATTCCTCAGTTAGGTGTCCACCAATGCATATTTTTAGTGGTATCAATTGTTATGACCAATCATACTCTTTAAAATTCTGTTTTATGCATTTGGGGACATGATGTTCCTATTATGATCTTCATGAGACTCATTTTTGTTCCAGATTCCCCTTTTTGGTATATCGGATTTAGTTAATTAACGTTGTCTCCCAATGAATGAGAAACAATATAATTATGCTTCTCATTCCTTATTTAGGTGTTCCGCAATGCAAATTTCTAATGGTATTCATTGTTATAACCATTCATACTCTTTAAAATTCTGTTTTTTGATTTTGGGGACATGATGTTCCTTTGATGATCTTCAAGAGACTCATTTTAGTTCCAGATTCCACTATTTGGGCTATTGAATTTAGTTAATTAATGTTGTCTCCCAATGAATGAGAAACAATATAATTATGCTTCTCATTCCTAATTTAGGTGTTCCACAATGCAAATTTCGAGTGGTATTCATTGTTATGACCATTCATAGTCTTTAAAATTCTGTTTTTTGAATCTGGAGAAATGATGTTTCTTTTATGATCTTCATGAGACTCATTTTTGTTCCATATTCCACTTTTTTAGTCTATTGGAATTGCTTGATTAACAGTGTCTCCAAATGTATGAGAAACAATATATTTATGCTTCTCATTCCACATTTAGGTGTTCCACAATGCAAATTTCTAGTGGTATTCGTTGTTATGACCATTCATACTCTTTAAAATTCTGTTCATTGAATTTGGGGACATGATGTTCCTTTTATGATCTTCATGAAACTCATTTTAATTACAGATTCCTCTTTTTTGGTCTATTAGAATTGGTTGATTAACGGTGTCTCCCAATGTATGAGAAACATTATATTTATGCTTCTCATTCCTCATTTAGGTATCCCACAATGCATATTTCTAGTGGTATTCATTGTTATGACCATTCATACTCTTTAAAATTCTATTATATGCATTTGGGAACATGATGTTCCTTTTAAGATCTTCATGGAAGCAATTTTAGTTCCAGATTCCCCTTTTTGGTCTATTGGATTTAGTTTATTAACGCTGTCTCCCAAAGAATGAGAAACAATATAATTATGCTTCTCACATTTAGGTGTTCCACAATGCAAATTTCTAGTGGTATTCATTGTTATGACCATTCATACTCTTTAAAATTCTGTTGTTTGAATTTGGGGACATGATGTCCCTTTTATGATCTTCATGGAACTCATTGTAGTTCCAGATTCCACTTCTTTGGTCTATTGGAATTGGTTAATTAATAGTGTCTCCTAATGTATGAGAAACAATATATTGATGCTTCTCATTCCTCATTTAGGTGTCCCACAATCCATATTTCTAGTGGTATTCATTGTTATGACCATTCATACCCTTTAAAATTTTATTTTATGCATTTGGGGAAATGATTTTCCTTTTATGATCTTCAGGGAGTCATTTTCGTTCCAGATTCCCCTTTTTGGTCTATTGGATTTAGTTAAATAACGTTGTCTCCCAATGAATGAGAAACAATATAATTATGCTTCTCATTCCTCATTTAGGTGTTCCACAATGCAAATTTCGAGTGGTATTCATTGTTATGACCATTCATAGTCTTTAAAATTCTGTTTTTTGAATCTGGAGAAATGATGTTTCTTTTATGATCTTCATGAGACTCATTTTTGTTCCATATTCCACTTTTTTAGTCTATTGGAATTGCTTGATTAACAGTGTCTCCAAATGTATGAGAAACAATATATTTATGCTTCTCATTCCACATTTAGGTGTTCCACAATGCAAATTTCTAGTGGTATTCGTTGTTATGACCATTCATACTCTTTAAAATTCTGTTCATTTAATTTGGGGACATGATGTTCCTTTTATGATCTTCATGAAACTCATTTTAATTACAGATTCCTCTTTTTTGGTCTATTAGAATTGGTTGATTAACGGTGTCTCCCAATGTATGAGAAACATTATATTTATGCTTCTCATTCCTCATTTAGGTATCCCACAATGCATATTTCTAGTGGTATTCATTGTTATGACCATTCATACTCTTTAAAATTCTATTATATGCATTTGGGAACATGATGTTCCTTTTAAGATCTTCATGGAAGCAATTTTAGTTCCAGATTCCCCTTTTTGGTCTATTGGATTTAGTTTATTAACGCTGTCTCCCAAAGAATGAGAAACAATATAATTATGCTTCTCACATTTAGGTGTTCCACAATGCAAATTTCTAGTGGTATTCATTGTTATGACCATTCATACTCTTTAAAATTCTGTTGTTTGAATTTGGGGACATGATGTCCCTTTTATGATCTTCATGGAACTCATTGTAGTTCCAGATTCCACTTCTTTGGTCTATTGGAATTGGTTAATTAATAGTGTCTCCTAATGTATGAGAAACAATATATTGATGCTTCTCATTCCTCATTTAGGTGTCCCACAATCCATATTTCTAGTGGTATTCATTGTTATGACCATTCATACCCTTTAAAATTTTATTTTATGCATTTGGGGAAATGATTTTCCTTTTATGATCTTCAGGGAGTCATTTTCGTTCCAGATTCCCCTTTTTGGTCTATTGGATTTAGTTAAATAACGTTGTCTCCCAATGAATGAGAAACAATATAATTATGCTTCTCATTCCTCATTTAGATGTTCCACAATGCAAATTTCGAGTGGTATTCATTGTTATGACCATTCATAGTCTTTAAAATTCTGTTTTTTGAATCTGGAGAAATGATGTTTCTTTTATGATCTTCATGAGACTCATTTTTGTTCCATATTCCACTTTTTTAGTCTATTGGAATTGCTTGATTAACAGTGTCTCCAAATGTATGAGAAACAATATATTTATGCTTCTCATTCCACATTTAGGTGTTCCACAATGCAAATTTCTAGTGGTATTCGTTGTTATGACCATTCATACTCTTTAAAATTCTGTTCATTGAATTTGGGGACATGATGTTCCTTTTATGATCTTCATGAAACTCATTTTAATTACAGATTCCTCTTTTTTGGTCTATTAGAATTGGTTGATTAACGGTGTCTCCCAATGTATGAGAAACATTATATTTATGCTTCTCATTCCTCATTTAGGTATCCCACAATGCATATTTCTAGTGGTATTCATTGTTATGACCATTCATACTCTTTAAAATTCTATTATATGCATTTGGGAACATGATGTTCCTTTTAAGATCTTCATGGAAGCAATTTTAGTTCCAGATTCCCCTTTTTGGTCTATTGGATTTAGTTTATTAACGCTGTCTCCCAAAGAATGAGAAACAATATAATTATGCTTCTCACATTTAGGTGTTCCACAATGCAAATTTCTAGTGGTATTCATTGTTATGACCATTCATACTCTTTAAAATTCTGTTGTTTGAATTTGGGGACATGATGTCCCTTTTATGATCTTCATGGAACTCATTGTAGTTCCAGATTCCACTTCTTTGGTCTATTGGAATTGGTTAATTAATAGTGTCTCCTAATGTATGAGAAACAATATATTGATGCTTCTCATTCCTCATTTAGGTGTCCCACAATCCATATTTCTAGTGGTATTCATTGTTATGACCATTCATACCCTTTAAAATTTTATTTTATGCATTTGGGGAAATGATTTTCCTTTTATGATCTTCAGGGAGTCATTTTCGTTCCAGATTCCCCTTTTTGGTCTATTGGATTTAGTTAAATAACGTTGTCTCCCAATGAATGAGAAACAATATAATTATGCTTCTCATTCCACAATGCAAACTTCTAGTGGTATTTATTGTTAAGACCACTCATACTCTTTAAAATTCTGTTTTTTTTGAATTTGGGGACATGATGTTCCTTTTATGATCTTCATGAGACTCATTTTAGTTCCAGATTCCACTTTTTTTGGTCTATTGAAATTGGTTGATTAACGATGTCTTCAAAGGTTTGAGAAACTATATATTTGTGCTTCTCATTCCTCAGTTAGGTGTCCTCCAATGCATATTTTTAGTGGTATCAATTGTTATGACCAATCATACTCTTTAAAATTCTGTTTTATGCATTTGGGGACATGATGTTCCTATTATGATCTTCATGAGACTCATTTTTATTCCAGCTTCCCCTTTTTGGTATATCGGATTTAGTTAATTAACGTTGTCTCCCAATGAATGAGAAACAATATAATTATGCTTCTCATTCCTTATTTAGGTGTTCCACAATGCAAATTTCTAGTGGTATTGATTGTTATAACCATTCATACTCTTTAAAATTCTGTTTTAAGCATTTGGGGACATGATGTTACTATTATGATCTTATTGAGACTCATTTTTGTTCCACAATGCAAATTTCTAGTGGTATTCATTGTTATAACCGTTCATACTCTTTAAAATTCTGATTTTTGATTTTGGGGACATAATGTTCCTTTTATGTTCTTCATGAGACTGATTTTAGTTCCAGATTCCACTTTTTGATCTATTGGATTTAGTTAATTAACGTTGTATACCAATGAATGAGAAACAATGTAATTATGCTTCTCATTCCTCATTTAGGTGTTCCACAATGCAAATTTCGAGTGGAATTTATTGTTATGACCATTCATAGTCTTTAACATTCTGTTTTTTTAATCTGGAGACATGATGTTCCTTTTATAATCTTCATGAGACTCATTTTAGTTCCATATTCCACTTTTTTAGTCCATTGGAATTGGTTGATTAACAGTGTCTCCAAATGTATGAGAAACAATATATTTATGCTTCTCATTCCACATTTACGTGTTCCGCAATGCAAATTTCAAGTGGTATTCGTTGTTATGACCATTCATACTCTTTAAAATTCTGTTCATTGAATTTGGGGAAATGATGTTCCTTTTATGATCTTCATGAAACTCATTTTAATTCCAGATTCCTCTTTTTTGGTCTATTAGAATTGGTTGATTAACGGTGTCTCCCAATGTATGAGAAACATTATATTTATGCTTCTCATTCCTCATTTAGGTATCCCACAATGCATATTTCTTGTGGTATTCATTGTTATGACCATTCATACTCTTTAAAATTCTATTATATGCACTGGGGAACATGATGTTCCTTTTATGATCTTCATGGAAGCAATTTTAGTTCCAGATTCCCCTTTTTGGTCTATTGGATTTAGTTAATTAACACTGTCTCCCAAAGAATGAGAAACAATATAATTATGCTTCTCACATTTAGGTGTTCCACAATGAAAATTTCTAGTGGTATTCATTGTTATGACCATTCATACTCTTTAAAATTCTGTTGTTTGAATTTGGGGACATGATGTTTCTTTTATTATCTTCATGGAACTCATTTTAGTTCCAGATTCCACTTCTTTGGTCTATTGGAATTGGTTGATTAATGATGTCCCCCAATGTATGAGAAACAATATATTTATGCTTCTCATTCCTCATTTCATTTAGGTGTCCCACAATCCATATTTCTAGTGGTATTTATTGTTAAGACCATTCATACTCTTTAAAATTCTGTTTTTTTTTTAATTTGGGGACTTGATGTTCCTTTTATGATCTTCATGAGACTCATTTTAGTTCCAGATTCCACTTTTTTGGTCTATTGAAATTGGTTGATTAACGATGTCTTCCAAGGGTTGAGAAACTATATATTTGTGCTTCTCATTCCTCAGTTAGGTGTCCACCAATGCATATTTTTAGTGGTATCAATTGTTATGACCAATCATACTCTTTAAAATTCTGTTTTATGCATTTGGGGACATGATGTTCCTATTATGATCTTCATGAGACTCATTTTTGTTCCAGATTCCCCTTTTTGGTATATCGGATTTAGTTAATTAACGTTGTCTCCCAATGAATGAGAAACAATATAATTATGCTTCTCATTCCTTATTTAGGTGTTCCACAATGCAAATTTCTAGTGGTATTCATTGTTATAACCATTCATACTCTTTAAAATTCTGTTTTTTGATTTTGGGGACATGATGTTCCTTTTATGATCTTCAAGAGACTCATTTTAGATCCAGATTCCACTATTTGGGCTATTGAATTTAGTTAATTAATGTTGTCTCCCAATGAATGAGAAACAATATAATTATGCTTCTCATTCCTCATTTAGGTGTTCCACAATGCAAATTTCGAGTGGTATTCATTGTTATGACCATTCATAGTCTTTAAAATTCTGTTTTTTGAATCTGGAGAAATGATGTTTCTTTTATGATCTTCATGAGACTCATTTTAGTTCCATATTCCACTTTTTTAGTCTATTGGTATAGCTTGATTAACAGTGTCTCCAAATGTATGAGAAACAATATATTTATGCTTCTCATTCCACATTTAGGTGTTCCACAATGCAAATTTCTAGTGGTATTCGTTGTTATGACCATTCATACTCTTTAAAATTCTGTTCATTGAATTTGGGGACATGATGTTCCTTTTATGATCTTCATGAAACTCATTTTAATTCCAGATTCCTCTTTTTTGGTCTATTAGAATTGGTTGATTAACGGTGTCTCCCAATGTATGAGAAACATTATATTTATGCTTCTCATTCCTCATTTAGGTATCCCACAATGCATATTTCTAGTGGTATTCATTGTTATGACCATTCATACTCTTTAAAATTCTATTATATGCATTTGGGAACATGATGTTCCTTTTATGATCTTCATGGAAGCAATTTTAGTTCCAGATTCCCCTTTTTGGTTTATTGGATTTAGTTAATTAACGCTGTCTCCCAAAGAATGAGAAACAATATAATTATGCTTCTCACATTTAGGTGTTCCACAATGCAAATTTCTAGTGGTATTCATTGTTATGACCATTAATACTCTTTAAAATTCTGTTGTTTGAATTTGGGGACATGATGTTTCATTTATGATCTTCATGGAACTCATTTTAGTTCCAGATTTCACTTCTTTGGTCTATTAGAATTAGTTGATTAATGATGTCCCCCAATGTATGAGAAACAATATATTTATGCTTCTCATTCCTCATTTCATTTAGGTGTCCCACAATCCATATTTCTAGTGGTATTTATTATTAAGACCATTCATACTCTTTAAAATTCTGTTTTTTTTTTAATTTGGGGACATGATGTTCCTTTTATGATCTTCATGAGACTCATTTTAGTTCCAGATTCCACTTTTTTGGTCTATTCAAATTGGTTGATTAACGATGTCTTCCAAGGGTTGAGAAACTATATATTTGTGCTTCTCATTCCTCAGTTAGGTGTCCACCAATGCATATTTTTAGTGGTATCAATTGTTATGACCAATCATACTCTTTAAAATTCTGTTTTATGCATTTGGGGACATGATGTTCCTATTATGATCTTCATGAGACTCATTTTTGTTCCAGATTCCCCTTTTTGGTATATCGGATTTAGTTAATTAACGTTGTCTCCCAATGAATGAGAAACAATATAATTATGCTTCTCATTCCTTATTTAGGTGTTCCACAATGCAAATTTCGAGTGGTATTCATTGTTATGACCATTCATAGTCTTTAAAATTCTGTTTTTTGAATCTGGAGAAATGATGTTTCTTTTATGATCTTCATGAGACTCATTTTAGTTCCATATTCCACTTTTTTAGTCTATTGGTATAGCTTGATTAACAGTGTCTCCAAATGTATGAGAAACAATATATTTATGCTTCTCATTCCACATTTAGGTGTTCCACAATGCAAATTTCTAGTGGTATTCGTTGTTATGACCATTCATACTCTTTAAAATTCTGTTCATTGAATTTGGGGACATGATGTTCCTTTTATGATCTTCATGAAACTCATTTTAATTCCAGATTCCTCTTTTTTGGTCTATTAGAATTGGTTGATTAACGGTGTCTCCCAATGTATGAGAAACATTATATTTATGCTTCTCATTCCTCATTTAGGTATCCCACAATGCATATTTCTAGTGGTATTCATTGTTATGACCATTCATACTCTTTAAAATTCTATTATATGCATTTGGGAACATGATGTTCCTTTTATGATCTTCATGGAAGCAATTTTAGTTCCAGATTCCCCTTTTTGGTCTATTGGATTTAGTTAATTAACGCTGTCTCCCAAAGAATGAGAAACAATATAATTATGCTTCTCACATTTAGGTGTTCCACAATGCAAATTTCTAGTGGTATTCATTGTTATGACCATTAATACTCTTTAAAATTCTGTTGTTTGAATTTGGGGACATGATGTTTCATTTATGATCTTCATGGAACTCATTTTAGTTCCAGATTCCACTTCTTTGGTCTATTGGAATTGGTTGATTAATGATGTCCCCCAATGTATGAGAAACAATATATTTATGCTTCTCATTCCTCATTTCATTTAGGTGTCCCACAATCCATATTTCTAGTGGTATTTATTATTAAGACCATTCATACTCTTTAAAATTCTGTTTTTTTTTTAATTTGGGGACATGATGTTCCTTTTATGATCTTCATGAGACTCATTTTAGTTCCAGATTCCACTTTTTTGGTCTATTGAAATTGGTTGATTAACGATGTCTTCCAAGGGTTGAGAAACTATATATTTGTGCTTCTCATTCCTCAGTTAGGTGTCCACCAATGCATATTTTTAGTGGTATCAATTGTTATGACCAATCATACTCTTTAAAATTCTGTTTTAAGCATTTGGGGACATGATGTTCCTATTATGATCTTCTTGAGACTCATTTTTGTTCCACAATGCAAATTTCTAGTGGTATTTATTGTTATGACAATTCATACTCTTTAAAATTCTGTTTTTTGATTTTGGGGACATAATGTTCCTTTTATGTTCTTCATGAGACTGATTTTAGTTCCAGATTCCACTTTTTGGTCTATTGGATTTAGTTAATTAACGTTGTATCCCAATGAATGAGAAACAATGTAATTATGCTTCTCATTCCTCATTTAGGTGTTCCACAATGAAAATTTCGAGTGGTATTCATTGTTATGACCATTCATTGTCTTTAACATTCTGTTTTTTGAATCTGGAGACATGATGTTCCTTTTATGATCTTCATGAGACTCATTTTAGTTCCATATTCCACTTTTTTAGTCTATTGGAATTCGTTGATTAACAGTGTCTCCAAATGTATGAGAAACAATATATTTATGCTTCTCATTCCACATTTAGGTGTTCCACAATGCAAATTTCTAGTGGTATTCGTTGTTATGACCATTCATACTCTTTAAAATTCTGTTCATTGAATTTGGGGACATGATGTTCCTTTTATGATCTTCATGAAACTCATTTTAATTCCAGATTCCTCTTTTTTGGTCTATTAGAATTGGTTGATTAACGGTGTCTCCCAATGTATGAGAAACATTATATTTATGCTTCGCATTCCTCATTTAGGTATCCCACAATGCATATTTCTTGTGGTATTCATTGTTATGACCATTCATACTCTTTAAAATTCTATTATACGCATTTGGGAACATGATGTTCCTTTTATGATCTTCATGGAAGCCATTTTAGTTCCAGATTCCCCTTTTTGGTCTATTGGATTTAGTTAATTAACGCTGTCTCCCAAAGAATGAGAAACAATATAATTATGCTTCTCACATTTAGGTGTTCCACAATGCAAATTTCTAGTGGTATTCATTGTTATGACCATTCATACTCTTTAAAATTCTGTTGTTTGAATTTGGGGACATGATGTTTCATTTATGATCTTCATGGAACTCATTTTAGTTCCAGATTCCACTTCTTTGGTCTATTGGAATTGGTTGATTAATGATGTCCCCCAATGTATGAGAAACAATATATTTATGCTTCTCATTCCTCATTTCATTTAGGTGTCCCACAATCCATATTTCTAGTGGTATTTATTGTTAAGACCATTAATACTCTTTAAAATTCTGTTTTTTTTTAATTTGGGGACATGATGTTCTTTTTAAGATCTTAATGAGACTCATTTTAGTTCCAGATTCCACTTTTTTGGTCTATTGAAATTGGTTGATTAACGATGTCTTCCAAGGGTTGAGAAACTATATATTTGTGCTTCTCATTCCTCAGTTAGGTGTCCACCAATGCATATTTTTAGTGGTATCAATTGTTATGACCAATCATTCTCTTTAAAATTCTGTTTTAAGCATTTGGGGACATGATGTTCCTATTATGATCTTCTTGAGACTCATTTTTGTTCTACAATGCCAATTTCTAGTGGTATTTATTGTTATGACAATTCATACTCTTTAAAATTCTGTTTTTTGATTTTGGGTACATAATGTTCCTTTTATGATCTTCATGAGACTCATTTTAGTTCCATATTCCACTTTTTTAGTCTATTGGAATTGGTTGATTAACAGTGTCTCCAAATGTATGAGAAACAATATATTTATACTTCTCATTCCACATTTAGGTGTTCCACAATGCAAATTTCTAGTGGTATTCGTTGTTATGACCATTCATACTCTTTAAAATTCTGTTCATTGAATTTGGGGACATGATGTTCCTTTTATGATCTTCATGAAACTCATTTTAATTCCAGATTCCTCTTTTTTGGTCTATTAGAATTGGTTGATTAACGGTGTCTCCCAATGTATGAGAAACATTATATTTATGCTTCTCATTCCTCATTTAGGTATCCCACAATGCATATTTCTTGTGGTATTCATTGTCATGACCATTCATACTCTTTAAAATTCTATTATATGCATTTGGGAACATGATGTTCCTTTTATGATCTTCATGGAAGCAATTTTAGTTCCAGATTCCCCTTTTTGGTCTATTGGATTTAGTTAATTAACGCTGTCTCCCAAAGAATGAGAAACAATATAATTATGCTTCTCACATTTAGGTGTTCCACAATGCAAATTTCTAGTGGTATTCATTGTTATGACCATTAATACTCTTTAAAATTCTGTTGTTTGAATTTGGGGACATGATGTTTCTTTTATTATCTTCATGGAACTCATTTTAGTTCCAGATTCCACTTCTTTGGTCTATTGGAATTGGTTGATTAATGATGTCCCCCAATGTATGAGAAACAATATATTTATGCTTCTCATTCCTCATTTCATTTAGGTGTCCCACAATCCATATTTCTAGTGGTATTTATTGTTAAGACCATTCATACTCTTTAATATTCTGTTTTTTTTTTAATTTGGGGACTTGATGTTCCTTTTATGATCTTCATGAGACTCATTTTAGTTCCAGATTCCACTTTTTTGGTCTATTGAAATTGGTTGATTAACGATGTCTTCCAAGGGTTGAGAAACTATATATTTGTGCTTCTCATTCCTCAGTTAGGTGTCCACCAATGCATATTTTTAGTGGTCTCAATTGTTATGACCAATCATACTCTTTAAAATTCTGTTTTAAGCATTTGGGAACATGATGTTCCTATTATGATCTTCTTGAGACTCATTTTTGTTCCACAATGCAAATTTCTAGTGGTATTCATTGTTATGACCATTCATACTCTTTAAAATTCTGTTTTTTGATTTTGGGGACATAATGTTCCTTTTATGTTCTTCATGAGACTGATTTTAGTTCCAGATTCCACTTTTTGGTCTATTGGATTTAGTTAATTAACGTTGTATCCCAATGAATGAGAAACAATGTAATTATGCTTCTCATTCCTCATTTAGGTGTTCCACAATGCAAATTTCGAGTGGTATTCATTGTTATGACCATTCATAGTCTTTAACATTCTGTTTTTTGAATCTGGAGACATGATGTTCCTTTTATGATCTTCAAGAGACTCATTTGAGTTCCATATTCCACTTTTTTAGTCAATTGGAATTGGTTGATTAACAGTGTCTACAAATGTATGAGAAACAATATATTTATGCTTCTCATTCCACATTTAGGTGTTCCACAATGCAAATTTCTAGTGGTATTCGTTGTTATGACCATTCATACTCTTTAAAATTCTGTTCATTGAATTTGGGGACATGATGTTCCTTTTATGATCTTCATGAAACTCATTTTAATTCCAGATTCCTCTTTTTTGGTCTATTAGAATTGGTTGATTAACGGTGTCTCCCAATGTATGAGAAACATTATATTTATGCTTCTCATTCCTCATTTAGGTATCCCACAATGCATATTTCTTGTGGTATTCATTGTCATGACCATTCATACTATTTAAAATTCTATTATATACATTTGGGAACATGATGTTCCTTTTATGATCTTCATGGAAGCAATTTTAGTTCCAGATTCCCCTTTTTGGTCTATTGGATTTAGTTAATTAACGCTGTCTCCCAAAGAATGAGAAACAATATAATTATGCTTCTCACATTTAGGTGTTCCACAATGCAAATTTCTAGTGGTATTCATTGTTATGACCATTCATACTCTTTAAAATTCTGTTGTTTGAATTTGGGGACATGATGTTTCTTTTATTATCTTCATGGAACTCATTTTAGTTCCAGATTCCACTTCTTTGGTCTATTGGAATTGGTTGATTAATGATGTCCCCCAATGTATGAGAAACAATATATTTATGCTTCTCATTCCTCATTTCATTTAGCTGTCCCACAATCCATATTTCTAGTGGTATTTATTGTTAAGACCATTCATACTCTTTAATATTCTGTTTTTTTTTTAATTTGGGGACTTGATGTTCCTTTTATGATCTTCATGAGACTCATTTTAGTTACAGATTCCACTTTTTTGGTCTATTGAAATTGGTTGATTAACGATGTCTTCCAAGGGTTGAGAAACTATATATTTGTGCTTCTCATTCCTCAGTTAGGTGTCCACCAATGCATATTTTTAGTGGTCTCAATTGTTATGACCAATCATACTCTTTAAAATTCTGTTTTAAGCATTTGGGAACATGATGTTCCTATTATGATCTTCTTGAGACTCATTTTTGTTCCACAATGCAAATTTCTAGTGGTATTCATTGTTATGACCATTCATACTCTTTAAAATTCTGTTTTTTGATTTTGGGGACATAATGTTCCTTTTATGTTCTTCATGAGACTGATTTTAGTTCCAGATTCCACTTTTTGGTCTATTGGATTTAGTTAATTAACGTTGTATCCCAATGAATGAGAAACAATGTAATTATGCTTCTCATTCCTCATTTAGGTGTTCCACAATGCAAATTTCGAGTGGTATTCATTGTTATGACCATTCATAGTCTTTAACATTCTGTTTTTTGAATCTGGAGACATGATGTTCCTTTTATGATCTTCATGAGACTCATTTTAGTTCCATATTCCACTTTTTTAGTCTATTGGAATTGGTTGATTAACAGTGTCTCCAAATGTATGAGAAACAATATATTTATGCTTCTCATTCCACATTTAGGTGTTCCACAATGCAAATTTCTAGTGGTATTCGTTGTTATGACCATTCATACTCTTTAAAATTCTGTTCATTGAATTTGGGGACATGATGTTCCTTTTATGATCTTCATGAAATTCATTTTAATTCCAGATTCCTCTTTTTTGGTCTATTAGAATTGGTTGATTAACGGTGTCTCCCAATGTATGAGAAACATTATATTTATGCTTCTCATTCCTCATTTAGGTATCCCACAATGCATATTTCTTGTGGTATTCATTGTTATGACCATTCATACTCTTTAAAATTCTATTATATGCATTTGGGAACATGATGTTCCTTTTAAGATCTTCATGGAAGCAATTTTAGTTCCAGATTCCCCTTTTTGGTCTATTGGATTTAGTTAATTAACGCTGTCTCCCAAAGAATGAGAAACAATATAATTATGCTTCTCACATTTAGGTGTTCCACAATGCAAATTTCTAGTGGTATTCATTGTTATGACCATTCATACTCTTAAAATTCTGTTGTTTGAATTTGGGGACATGATGTTTCATTTATGATCTTCATGGAACTCATTTTAGTTCTAGATTCCACTTCTTTGGTCTATTGGAATTGATTGATTAATGATGTCCCCCAATGTATGAGAAACAATATATTTATGCTTCTCATTCCTCATTTCATTTAGGTGTCCCACAATCCATATTTCTAGTGGTATTTATTGTTAAGACCATTAATACTCTTTAAAATTCTGTTTTTTTTTTAATTTGGGGACATGATGTTCTTTTTAAGATCTTCATGAGACTCATTTTAGTTCCAGATTCCACTTTTTTGGTCTATTGAAATTGGTTGATTAACGATGTCTTCCAAGGGTTGAGAAACTATATATTTGTGCTTCTCATTCCTCAGTTAGGTGTCCACCAATGCATATTTTTAGTGGTATCAATTGTTATGACCAATCATTCTCTTTAAAATTCTGTTTTAAGCATTTGGGGACATGATGTTCCTATTATGATCTTCTTGAGACTCATTTTTGTTCCACAATGCAAATTTCTAGTGGTATTCATTGTTATGACCATTCATACTCTTTAAAATTCTGTTTTTTTATTTTGGGGACATAATGTTCCTTTTATGTTCTTCATGAGACTGATTTTAGTTCCAGATTCCACTTTTTGGTCTATTGGATTTAGTTAATTAACGTTGTATCCCAATGAATGAGAAACAATGTAATTATGCTTCTCATTCCTCATTTAGGTGTTCCACAATGCAAATTTCGAGTGGTATTCATTGTTATGACCATTCATAGTCTTTAACATTCTGTTTTTTGAATCTGGAGACATGATGTTCCTTTTATGATCTTCATGAGACTCATTTTAGTTCCATATTCCACTTTTTTAGTCTATTGGAATTGGTTGATTAACAGTGTCTCCAAATGTATGAGAAACAATATATTTATGCTTCTCATTCCACATTTAGGTGTTCCACAATGCAAATTTCTAGTGGTATTCGTTGTTATGACCATTCATACTCTTTAAAATTCTGTTCATTGAATTTGGGGACATGATGTTCCTTTTATGATCTTCATGAAATTCATTTTAATTCCAGATTCCTCTTTTTTGGTCTATTAGAATTGGTTGATTAACGGTGTCTCCCAATGTATGAGAAACATTATATTTATGCTTCTCATTCCTCATTTAGGTATCCCACAATGCATATTTCTTGTGGTATTCATTGTTATGACCATTCATACTCTTTAAAATTCTATTATATGCATTTGGGAACATGATGTTCCTTTTAAGATCTTCATGGAAGCAATTTTAGTTCCAGATTCCCCTTTTTGGTCTATTGGATTTAGTTAATTAACGCTGTCTCCCAAAGAATGAGAAACAATATAATTATGCTTCTCACATTTAGGTGTTCCACAATGCAAATTTCTAGTGGTATTCATTGTTATGACCATTCATACTCTTAAAATTCTGTTGTTTGAATTTGGGGACATGATGTTTCATTTATGATCTTCATGGAACTCATTTTAGTTCCAGATTCCACTTCTTTGGTCTATTGGAATTGATTGATTAATGATGTCCCCCAATGTATGAGAAACAATATATTTATGCTTCTCATTCCTCATTTCATTTAGGTGTCCCACAATCCATATTTCTAGTGGTATTTATTGTTAAGACCATTAATACTCTTTAAAATTCTGTTTTTTTTTTTTAATTTGGGGACATGATGTTCTTTTTAAGATCTTCATGAGACTCATTTTAGTTCCAGATTCCACTTTTTTGGTCTATTGAAATTGGTTGATTAACGATGTCTTCCAAGGGTTGAGAAACTATATATTTGTGCTTCTCATTCCTCAGTTAGGTGTCCACCAATGCATATTTTTAGTGGTATCAATTGTTATGACCAATCATTCTCTTTAAAATTCTGTTTTAAGCATTTGGGGACATGATGTTCCTATTATGATCTTCTTGAGACTCATTTTTGTTCCACAATGCAAATTTCTAGTGGTATTTATTGTTATGACAATTCATACTCTTTAAAATTCTGTTTTTTGATTTTGGGGACATAATGTTCCTTTTATGTTCTTCATGAGACTCATTTTAGTTCCAGATTCCACTTTTTGGTCTATTGGATTTAGTTAATTAACGTTGTATCCCAATGAATGAGAAACAATGTAATTATGCTTCTCATTCCTAATTTAGGTGTTCCACAATGCAAATTTCGAGTGGTATTCATTGTTATGACCATTCATAGTCTTTAACATTCTGTTTTTTGAATCTGGAGACATGATGTTCCTTTTATGATCTTCATGAGACTCATTTTAGTTCCATATTCCACTTTTTTAGTCTATTGGAATTGGTTGATTAACAGTGTCTCCAAATGTATGAGAAACAATATATTTATGCTTCTCATTCCATATTTAGGTGTTCCACAATGCAAATTTCTATTGGTATTCGTTGTTATGACCATTCATACTCTTTAAAATTCTGTTCATTGAATTTGGGGACATGATGTTCCTTTTATGATCTTCATGGAACTCATTTTAATTCCAGATTCCTCTTTTTTGGTCTATTAGAATTGGTTGATTAATGGTGTCTCCCAATGTATGAGAAACATTATATTTATGCTTCTCATTCCTCATTTATGTATCCCACAATGCATATTTCTAGTGGTATTCATTGTTATGACCATTCATACTCTTTAAAATTAAATTATATGCATTTGGGAACATGATGTTCCTTTTATGATCTTCATGGAAGTAATATTAGTGCCAGATTCCGCTTTTTGGTCTATTGGATTTTGTTAATTAACGCTGTCTCCCAAAGAATAAGAAACAATATAATTATGCTTCTCACATTTAGGTGTTCCACAATGCAAATTTCTAGTGGCATTCATTGTTATGACCATTCATACTCTTTAAAATTCTGTTGGTTGAATTTGGGGACATGATGTTCCTTTTATGATCTTCATGGAACTCATTGTAGTTCCAGATTCCACTTCTTTGGTCTATTGGAATTGGTTGATTAATGGTGTCTCCTAATGTATGAGAAACAATATATTTATGCTTCTCATTCCTCATTTAGGTGTCCCACAATCCATATTTCTAGTGGTATTCATTGTTATGACCATTTATACCCTTTAAAATTTTATTTTAGGCATTTGGGGAAATGATTTTCCTTTTATGATCTTCATGGGAGTCATTTTCGTTCCAGATTCGCCATTTTGGTCTATTGGATTTAGTTAATTTACGCTGTCTCCCAATGAATGAGAAACAATATAATTATGCTTCTCATTCCTCAATTAGGCGTTCCACAATGCAAATTTCTAGTGGTATTTATTGTTAAGACCACTCATACTCTTTAAAATTCTGTTTTTTTTTGAATTTGGGGATATGATGTTCCTTTTATGATCTTCATGAGACTCATTTTAGTTCCAGATTCCACTTTTTTGGTCTATTAAAATTTGTTGATTAATGATGTCTTCCAAGGTTTGAGAAACTATATATTTGTGCTTCTCATTCCTCAGTTAGGTGTCCACCAATGCATATTTTTAGTGGTATCAATTGTTATGACCAATCATACTCTTTAAAATTCTGTTTTAAGCATTTGGGGACATGATGTTCCTATTATGATCTTCTTGAGACTCATTTTTGTTCCACAATGCAAATTTCTAGTGGTATTCATTGTTATGACCATTCATACTCTTTAAAATTCTGTTTTTTGATTTTGGGGACATAATGTTCCTTTTATGTTCTTCATGAGACTCATTTTAGTTCCAGATTCCACTTTTTGGTCTATTGGATTTAGTTAATTAACGTTGTATCCCAATGAATGAGAAACAATGTAATTATGCTTCTCATTCCTCATTTAGGTGTTCCACAATGCAAATTTCTAGTGGTATTCATTGTTATGACCATTCATAGTCTTTAACATTCTGTTTTTTGAATCTGGAGACATGATGTTCCTTTTATGATCTTCAAGAGACTCATTTGAGTTCCATATTCCACTTTTTTAGTCTATTGGAATTGGTTGATTAACAGTGTCTCCAAATGTATGAGAAACAATATATTTATGCTTCTCATTCAACATTTAGGTGTTCCACAATGCAAATTTCTAGTGGTATTCGTTGTTATGACCATTTATACTCTTTAAAATTCTGTTCATTGAATTTGGGGACATGATGTTCCTTTTATGATCTTCATGGAACTCAATTTAATTCCAGATTCCTCTTTTTTGGTCTATTAGAATTGGTTGATTAACGGTGTCTCCCAATGTATTAGAAACATTATATTTATGCTTCTCATTCCTCATTTAGGTATCCCACAATGCATATTTCTAGTGGTATTCATTGTTATGACCATTCATACTCTTTAAAATTCAATTATATGCATTTGGAAACATGATGTTCCTTTTATGATCTTCATGGAAGTAATTTTAGTTCCAGATTCCCCTTTTTGGTCTATTGGATTTAGTTAATTAACGCTGTCTCCAAATGAATGAAAAACAATATAATTATGCTTCTCATCCTCATTCCACTTTTTGGTCTATTGGAATTGAGTGGATGAAGAGAAGAAGAAGGACAGATGGATGAATGGCTGATGTCGGGCAACACTCACTGCAAATCAAGTTCTTAGAATTTAAACAAATAAGTTCAGAAGTTTTCAAAAGTCTGAAAGTTGCCTTAAATTGTGTTTTATAGCTATTTTAAGTTTTTATGATTTACATAACTTGTATTCTGTCGTGAGCTACACATCGTTAGACTTAGAGAGAGATATATTTGTTCCAGAGCTTTTGAGAAAACAATTCCGAATTCTGTTTGTTACGAGAGAAAAATTTCAACATCTATTTCTTTCTACGTCGATTAAGATCTTTAGACACAAAAGGAGGATATCATGTACATTGGATTAAAACCCCAATTTCACCAATTCTGATAATTTGAAAGTAAGAGAACAGTCAAAGATACAATCAGAAGCAACTTAACGTCATATATATATATATTCTCATATATATTTTTAATTATATTGCTCCATTTTTATATACGCATGGAAAATTTCACCGGAATATGTGTTTCTTTAAACTCGTTTTTAATGTCTTCGAAAGATAATATCTGGTCAGTCTTTGATCTATTTTGAACGTTTCAAATCGTGTTTCGGTTCGGTTTGTTCATCAACTACTTTGTTTCTTTCTATGGGAATCTTTAGCCGAAGCTGAGACGAGTACCTCTTAAAGTTATGGAACACCAAATATTCTTATCATTTAATTCAATTGAGTTTAACTATAGCAGCGGCCAGTCCTGAAGCCTACCATGATTCATAATTAATTTTCCTTTTTTGTTCAGAAACATTTAATGATATAAATCAATGATTCCTGCGATGGTTTGTGGTCAAAAGTCTAGCTGTAAAACAAAAATGTCAGACCGATGCTAATCGAAGAGAAAGTGGTTTCGGAATGTAAAAGATGAAACTTACAACAAAAGTTGCTCTCGTATGATAAATATTTTTTCGAATGGACATAAAGTCGTCAAATGGGAACAAAAAGGACTAGCCCAGACATAAAATATTGATACTACAGATTTTAAGAACACGTATACAACAAAATTTAGGAAAACTTTTTGTTATTAATGTCAAAATAGTGAATTAAAGAAGCAACATACTTGCATTGTTTAGAGTAACTATAAGAAATGACCTTTGACTTTCAATTAATTTGTGGATATAGCGCTCTCGAAAAGGTGACAAAGAAACTATCCTTTTGCCTCTGTGTAAGTACGTTTTAGCCCTCCCCAAACCATTTAATGGCATTTTTATAAGATTTGGTGTTTTAATAGTTAGATTTTTCTTTTAAATTCCGATCAATTTTTTTTTTCGCCCGAAGATATCAGACTCTTTCCAAGAGATTCATGTGATTACGGGAGCAGTGATCTAGGCAGTGGTGCGACACTTCGTTTCTCTCGGTGATATAGGCGGTTGATATGATAGATTAAGAGATGAAATTTGCAGAGAGACTGATGGATCTTATGTGGTGAAAGATGTCTGGCTTCTGTATGCCTTAACAGAAAACATGACGGTATGAAAAAAAAAATCAACAGCTTAAATGAAGAAGATGGACAGTATTTCTACAGGGTTTATATTTAAACATTTATGTCAATATATGAAAGTTTATATCAACATATGAAAGAGTACCACTATACTAATATACAAATATTCAATTTTGTTTAATTTCATTAAAATACAGTTGGGTTCACTAGTTCCTGGATCTAGGGTTTAGATTTTAGGGTTTAGGGTAAAGGGTTTAAGGTTTAGAATACAATTGGATTCACTAATCCTTGGATTTAATGTTTAGTTTTTGGTTTAGTGTTTAGGATATATGGTTTAAGGTTTAGAATATAATTGAGTTCACTAATCCTTGGATTTAGGGTTTAGTTTTTGATCAAGTGTATACTAATCAACTTAGGTTCAAAAATCCTTAGGGTTTAGGGTTTAGATTTTGGGATTAGGATTTATATGTTTTTGTCAATAGTGCTGTTATTTCTGAAAAAGTTTATATGTGTTTTGTCAATTGACGATCTATAGCTTGTTCCACTCATGTTTCAACTGAAGATCTATACCAAGGAATATCGATGGTACATATAATATTTAAATGTTACTTGAGTCACCAAAAGTGTTGAAAGTAGCTTAAAATATACAGAAACAATTTAAATGTTTGGAATTGATATAATTATATAACGGCCCGTTACTATTATTATATACTGGCTCGTTAGATGGCTGAAACTTCCGTTGGAGGAGCGAAGAAAAAATTTAGGGAGAATAGTCTCGGTTAATAATTCATAGTTTTCAGAGGGCTAGTCTTATTTCCAAGAAAGACAAAATGGTTTCAATGGGTTAGTTTCTTAGGGACCTTTTCGTAGGTGCTATATTAACATATTTTTTGAGTGAAAAGGGTTAGTCAGCAAAGAGCCCCTTAACTTTATAATGAAAATGTGGGCATGCAACGTATTTGATGACTAAATTTTGATATGATGACATTACATTTCTACTCAAATAGTTTCATACTACTGCGATTGTAAAAAATTTTCCGACCATATGGAGCTATTATTTTGCACAGCCTTATTTAACACAACATTGTCACAAGATTAAAATTGAAACTAAAACTAACACAACATTGTCACAAGATTAAAATTGAAAACAGATATCGGTTTCTTGTGTTACAAGATATCTGAGAATCTTTCTTTGGTGTTCTCGTAACATTCTTGTTCCCTCCTATAATCTATTACCCTCGGGTTTATTAAACTCGAGCTCTGGTTCAAGTCACTTAATCAAATTGATATGAAGAAAACTAATTAACAAATCCATATGCAATATTTCTTATCAGATTTAAAAAAATAACCGAGAGAAAATGCTGATGATTCAATTCAAACACATGATCAAGTCACAAACACTACAAGAAAGAAGGGCCCATACCGAGAAATATTTACCGAGAATACTGTATATCAGAAAAACAATGACGAAATCCCGAGTAATTTTTTTACCACATTGAAATTGTCCCTGAAACTTGTCGGGAAATCTCGAGGCTTCATGTTTTTCAGAAATGTGTCGAAAACTTTTATCGAAAACTTGTCCGAAGATATTAAATTTCCGAGAAGTTGCAATTGTCGGTTTAGCAACATAAATTTTTTTTCGAAATCTTCCTGGAAATACCATGTTTCTGACGACAGTAGGTGTTATGAAAGAGTCGTTGGTAAACTTGCAGATAAATCGTTGTTAACTTATCGTGTATGTTTGTCGGCAGAACCACAATCTCATAGAATTTTCCGACATGCAAATTGATTATAAAATGGTCGGAAATTTTCGATGATGCTATTTTTGTCGGAAGGTGGTCAGAAAATGGTTGCGTCCGTATACTCATCGGGATATTATGTGGTCTGCAATAATAATAATTCTTAATAAGAAATCATATTGACAAAACGATAAAGCATAGTGAGATAGGGGATAATGACTACTCACAATATTTATAAAGTTCGTGAGTGGATGTATAATCGTGTTGATGAAGAGGCAGGAGAAATCAAGTTTGATTTCAAAGAAGGTCTTAACAAGTTCATGGAATTTGCTACGAATCAAGAGATTTCTCATGAGCAAGGTAAGATGAATTGTCCTTGTCAGAAATGTGATAATGAAAAATTCATTTCTATAGAAATGGTTTGGAAGCATTTGTTTTGGAGAGGATTCACATTTGAGTATTATATTTGGTTTTCACATGGAGAAGATTTTGGAACATTGCCTAGTACTAGCCATGATACTAGAGAGGAGAGAGTAGAAGAAAGAATGGGAGAGAGATTTAGAGATGAAATTTACATAGTCAATAGGGAGAACGATAGGGTGGTTGAAATCGTCACATATGCTTTCGTGAAACGTTCCGAACATAAAACATTTACAAGGAACCAAACATAGAAACGAAATGGTTTTACGATATGCTAGAACCTGCAAGGATTCTGATATATTCTGGCGCAAAGAAGGTCAGTCCACTTTGTTAGCTGCTACCGAATTGATGAGTATAAACACATAATGGAATTTGTGTGAGGATTGTGTTGATACAATAGCAGATTTTGCAAAAGACTATATGCCTAATGATAATATTGCATTGGGTTCGTATTACGGTATTCAGAAGCTGGTATCAGGGCTAGGGATACCATACGAAATGATAGATGTATACAGAGAAAAGTGCACGATATTTTGGAGGGAGGATGCTAATCTAGAAGTGTGTAGATTTTGTGGACAGAAACGATTTTAAGATTTGGTTGGGAAAACAAAACTTCCTTACCAACAAATGTGGTACTTGCCACTCTCTGATAGGTTAAAAAGGCTTTTTCAGTCAGAAAGAACAGCATCCAGTATGAGATAGCATGATGAACACGAATTTACGGGAAAAATTTGGCATCCATCTAATGCTGAAGCATGGATACATTTCCGTAACTTATATCCTGTTTTTGTTGAGGAAACACTGAATATTTATCTTTGATTATGCACGGATGGATTCAGTCCGTTGGGAAGTCAGGAAGAAAATATTCATTGTGGCATGTTATTGTCACACCATACAACCTACCGCCGGTATTCTGCATGAAACAAGAATTTCTATTCATTACCGTACTTGTTCCTGGTCCAGATCACCCTCGCAGGTCACTTAATGCATTCTTACAGCCTTTTATAGAAGAGTTAAAAATGTTATGGTTTACAGGCATAACAACGTTTGATGTTTCGACGAAGACTAATTTCACTATGCACGCGGTCTTGATGTGGACTATTAGTGATTTTCCCGCTTATGGTATGTTATCTGGGTGGACGACACATGAAAGATTATCATGTCCATATTATCAAGAGAGTACAAACGTATTTCAGCTGAAAAATGGACACAAGCCGTGTTTGTTTGACTGTCATCGTCGCTTCTTACATGAAGATCACCCATATAGGCGCAGTAGGAGGTTGTTTAAAAAAAACAAATCGGTGTGGGAGGCTCTACCTATAGTAGCTGATGTTAAGGATTTACTCAGACAGTTACGAGATTTTGATGTTGATCATACTGCAGAGTGCGGGGGAAACGGACATGAGAAAGTTGGTGGGTATGGCCAATTTCATAATTGGCAAAAGAAAAGTATCTTCTGGGATTTACCATATTGGAAAAATCACTTTCTCAGGCATATTCTCGATGTTTTTTTTTTGATAACATCATCAATACAGTCCTAAACATGAAAGGGAAAACAAAGGATAACGTAAATACACGTTTGGATATGCCTGCTATATGTTCACGGGAGGCGTTACATTTGATGGAGAATAGCAAACTTCTGACTCCCATTTTCCGAATGGATACGGATGCGAGAGCTGAATTATTCCAATGGATAGTTGAGGATGTTAAGTTTCCCGACGCGGTTACACATCTAATCTAGCCAACTGTGTAGATGAACACGGATTAAAACGATGAAGAGCATTTTCAACAAAATGGATTTACTATGACGGATACATCTCAACACTCATTTGAAGATATTCCTCTAGTTAATGAAGAAGATGTGTTTCCAGATTTCGGTTTAAATGATGATGACAATGAAGACAGCGGTGGAGAGTTTGGAATAATTTCAGATTCTGACTCCTCCAAAGATACAAGTGACAATTCTGATTAAATTACATTTCTAGTTGTTGTAAGATATGGTACGTAATTTTAATTCAGTTTTTATTGGGTGACTATGGACACGTAAACTTTATATGAAAACACCAACTTCGTACTTAACAAAGTCAATAAGCTTTCAGTTTGTTACATAAAGAAGAGTTTAAAACATCTTCAACGGAACTTGAAAATATAACAGATACGAAATTGCTTATAAGATCATTTCACCGGGAAAAAGATACTGATCTAATGCCGCATTACTAGAACGATAGAGTAAACAAGGTTTAACATTATTCTCGATCTACTCGTAGAAAAAGAAAATCACCTTTAAGACAACAAAACGGGTGACCATAACATACTTCACACCAATCCTCTCCTTCACGACTGAAATCTCTTTGGCATTGGCGGATACAAGGTCCTTAAGTTGGACAATCTCATCGGCAAAGTAACTCGCCGCCCTACAAATTGTTTGTCCATCAAAGATTCTTCATGTGAGGATTCCGCACATCACTGTCAGATCTTGTATTTCCATCTTTATAATAGTGAGTTCCTCTAAAATTGCATCATCTAACGATTTCCATATGTGATTTCTTCCTTCCTAGACAATACTCGATATTGATTCATCAGACGAAGGAGCTTAAAATGTAGGATAACTAATATCTTAACAAAGGCAAAATTCAAGTATAGTAAAAGAAGAGTTCGATGTCACAAACCTCATACATTTGGCAAATAAAGAATCCCCTCCCTGGGTTGGACGGCGTACGAGATTTCTGAAGTACCACTGCTCCTCCACAAAAACAGTTGGTCGGAATGCCAAATTCCAGAGAAGACCTTCTACGATGGCCACCAGTTGAAGTTGCACCACCAGAGGATGAGTTAAGTGACAAACTCATTGTCGGAGCCGTTAAGGGTTCAATTACACTAAATTTGGGAGGATAAATTTACTCTCTTACCTTAGGGGATGCAACGAGATATTGAAGAGGAGAGGTACTATGAGTTAATAATATAAAGAAGCTGATTTTTAAAAAAGCGTTAGTCACAAAACGATGGGGTTTGTTAATTTTATACAAAATGCTGCGGTTTTTTTATCAAACACCTAAAACCTATTGTTTGCTCCTCCACCGTCTACAAACCGGCCCTATCACGATAACCCCTACAGTAACTCTTCCTGTTTCTCTCACAATTACCTCCCATGCTTTTTGACGAGTCTATGAGAGTATAGGGGTAATCCCTTGGTAAAAATTTCTCGCGATGGGTAAAAGAGACGCAGCGTCCATCACAATGACTGCAAAGAAGGCATCTGCTATCAAATGGAACCAGTTCTCTTCCCAACAAAATGGGCGATGCATTTCCGAGAAGTCTGAAATTAGTTTGTCGGTAAGTTCTCGAGACACCAAAGGAGATTTGCCGCCTGATAATTTTACTCATTCTAATCTCCCGAGTAATTTTAGAAAATTGGTTCCGGCGCCGACATGATAACAACGTCTGTCAAGAAAAGAATATAGACAGCCACCTATGTTTTTAATACCACAAAATCTATTAAGCGAGAACAGCTACTATATCTTGAATTTGTATTTCATATTATGCCATATTATGTTTGACATACGTAACGCTGTGCTTATTATAATTACCTCACTACTTTCCCGGAAACAGGTTTCTAAGCTACCGCTAAAGTACCGACTAATGACATCATGGTTTCATAGTATTTAGTCAGTAAGTTGTCATTTGAAATCATCTGATACCCCTCGGTATTTTCTGACAAATAACCGATCACACCGAACCGACCAACTGGTGATACGTTTTCAAGGGCTCTACGACACACTCTATTATCAGAAACTCCATCAAAACTACCGAGAAGATTTTCCGAAAAACATTTATGATACTTAGCTTCATCAGAAATTTATCGGTATTTTCCGAAAACATTTACCGAGAACTCTTCACGACAGTTCGTTTCATCAGAAACGCCTCAGTAATTACCGAGAAACCTTTCCGACAAATACTCCTGACAAAACGATTAGTCAAAAAAACCGAGAAAACACCGAGGACTTTGTATTTCCGAGAGTCAAACACTGACGAAATTGTATTTCTCGGAACATTCTCGGATTTGATCGAAGCTGACGACTTCCCGACAATATCATACGTCGGTATGGGCCCTTCTTTCTTTCTTGTAGTGAAACTAGCCTCCCTCCTTTTCGTCTCAATTTCTATATGTACCTGTTCCTCCCTCCTGATTCGGTTGATCATGAGCATGATTCTCCTGAGAATAAGTAAATCAAAACATAGTAAGGTTCTGTCCTCTTTTGTCCTCTTAATTTTTTCTGGTTTATGTTTCATCATTAACATCTATTAGAAAGAACATAATCAGATTTTTTTTTTAATTTTCTTTACCTTTAATCTCTCCCTCCTCCACAATCTCCTCCTTCCGTTTTGTTTTCTCTTCAGCCTCTCCGTTCCGCCAGATTCTCTTGAGCACTAACGCTTCGATTCTCTCCTACGATTATGTTTTTAAGAGAAAACAAAAAACTAGTTCGAGTGATTGAAAAAGTATCTCCACGTTCGAGCTTAGTGTTACCTGTATGAGCTCATGTGCAATATAAGGTGAAATGTCTACTGCCTTTTGATAACACTCATTAGCAGCTGAGAAACTTCCATTTGCTTCATGCTCCAATGCACGTGCAAGATTTTCCTTTCTAGACCTGAAGTTGATTTGTTACAGAAAAGAAGTGGTGTGGAAAATTGTTCAATGATAACCAAGAAGCAAACAGAAATTGGCATATTGTTCTTCAACTAAGTTAGCCAATGTTTGCATACCTTGCACACTTATTCTCTTGTTCTAGTTTCATCGGTAGCGGACCACCATCGAAGACAAGAACAGGCTTCACTCCATGATGGCGGAGTAATTTCACTCTATGCATACTGTATTGAATATGCCTGAGATATTAAACACCAATAAAAAAATCAGAACAAGAGCAGCAGTAACAAGACAACATATCTTAAAGACCACTACTATCAATTGCCATTTCATTACACAACATATCTTAAAGAGCACTACTATCAATTGCCATTTCATTACAGTAACTACAGAAATTACAATAACAATTTGGTAAGCAGAGATGAACTCAAGTGTATCCATCGCTTTGTTGATTCTAAGCAAACTGCTTCCTGTCTTATAAACATTGCGCCACATACAAACTCTACAAGCCTCCTGGTGAAATTTCCAGAGGATTAAATTCGAAGAACCCATCAAATATTGAAGAGATAAAAGAAAAAAGCTTGATTTTTTTTTATACACTTGGAGACATAGAAACCCAATTTCTAAATTTGGGGATAAAATCGATCTGAATCTGGATTGATCAAGCAACTTGAGAGAGAGGGAGAGAGAAACCTTTGCAGAGCTCTCGGCTGCAAGATAGAGCACCTTTGTGTAGTCATGAGTATGTATCAACGGCGACGGTACAACCCTAGAGCTCTTTGATATGTATGGGAACCATAATCAATTTAATCAATGGTAATAGCCCTTGGGTATTCCGCTTTCTGTTCCATTACGATCGGAAGGACGATGTACAACCCTAATTTCACAGCGATAATAACATTTCAGGACTGTAAATTTTCGCAAATCTAGCTGGAAAAATTCTAATTAGGGGTTTTGTCTCGGGAAGATTTTATTTTTCCTTAAAATAAATATGTTAGAAAAAATATATATATATAATGATTACCAATCACTAAAACTGTTATACAAAATTTTTATACAAATAGAAAACAGTTGGAACAGCTTTAATATAATACTAACAACTTTTTTTTTACAATTTTGCACTATTTACTAACAGCTTACAGCTTCCGCTAACACCTAGAATACCTTTTCCATTTTTTTTCACCAATCATACCCTTTATAGATAGAGACAATTGAGTGTATGATAAGTATTTGGGTCCAAATTAGCAAATTGACACATTAGTTTGGAAGTTCAAGCAATGTAAATGATTGACCACCATTGGGTCCTATTTTACCCTTACGCACTCGGTTTTGTTTCGTCTCCCTACACAGCCGCACATGTGTGAACAACTCTGAAAAGTCTGCAAACCAAACCCTTTCCGTATCATATCTCTCTCTCCTCTCATCAACCGTCTCCTCCATCGTCATTTTCTCTCTCTAAAAACATATCAGCTCAGAAACTGACAGAAAGAGAGAGACAAATCAAATGACTCTTTCCAACACCTCCTCTCTCTCCACAAGATCTATCTACGGCGGCGGCGCGCGTCTACCTCACCGTCAGAGCAACCGTCAATCTCCCTTCACTTTTCATTACGCCGTCCACAACACCAACCTTCAATCTGTTAACCTTGTTACAGCAGTCGGTTGTGTTCGACATACTGATTTTAGGTTTTTTGTTTACAAGTTGAATCGATGAGAACGATTGCGTTTATCGGTACGTTGGTATGAGTCATCTAAAACAAACTAGAAGATAAATGTCTAGAAGTCGTCGTTGTTAGGAAACTCGTTGTGTGTGATAGAGACGGTTTATTTGTGAATCTAGACTTACATACATTAACGGTATGATATATATAATGTTAGAGTGATAAATCATGTTTATTTCTTTATGTTCCTGATGCATCGCATCACTACGTATTTAATTTTCATGCTATGTGTTTTCTTACACATCTAACAAATTAAGTAATGAACTTCAAGTATATTTGCATGGTTTTTTTTTACGTTCATACTACTTCGCATTACTACTTATTTGATTTTCATTTTACGTGTTTTCTTTCACGTGTAACAAATTAATTAGTAACATACGTATATTTAGCATGTTTATCTGTTTTTGTCCCTACTGCTTCAAAATGTGAAAATAAGTTCATGTTATATGTTTTGTTCAATGTTCTCGTTGTAATTTACGCTAATAGAGCGGTAAATATTTATATATACACACACATATTATCAGCTAGCACTGATTTGGTCATACGTAACTAACCATTAAATAGAATAGTTATGATTCTTATAAATTACTTATATATATATATATATATAAAGTAGATCTCAATATTTTTATATTGCTCTAATGTTCAACGTATAACCAAATCAGTGCAAGCTGCAGAATCTGTGAAGTATGCGTGTTTTCATGGTTTGGTTACAGTAGAATCTGTGTTACATATATATATAAGCATATGTTAATATTTTCATGGTTTGGTTGCCGAAGAATAGATTGCGGCTAATGTTGTTTGAAATTTTGCGTCCGAGACTGAGGATAGTCACATTAAAGCAATGAGAACATCCGGTCCATGATTGGTTGAAGCTTAAAGCTTATGACATAGATTTATTTAATGTGCAATTTATATATATTGGAGCATATTTGTATACATAGGTCACACAATATGTTTTCATTGTAATTTATGATAGTAGAGTGTTAAAAAATAATATATATATATATATATATATATATATATATTAACACCCATGTATACTCCAAATGAAATTGCCCATGAAATTGAGTAGACGTGCCCATGAAATGATAATACATAACTGCCCATGAAATTGAGTAAACATGCATACTAAAAATACCCATGTATACTCCAAAGTAGATCTCTATTTATTTTATGTTGGATGATATTTGGATGTTCATATATGATGATGATGCACGCTCCTATGTTAGATTTTGGGTAAACCTATGTATTAGAGGGTAGTTCTCGTTAGACAACTTCAAATTATTCTAAATTTTTTATGTGGTAATGTACAAATATAAATATATCAGAGTATATGTTTTATGTCGCAAACTCCATATACACGTAGCACACCACATGCTATAATACATGCATTAAACATCTAGTTACATTGAGTAAATATATCAACATAAATGTTTCTTTTCGCACTCTACATCTACACGTAACAGACCACATGCAATAATATATGCATTAAACATCTAGTTACATGCAACATAATTTTCTATCATGTTATCAAAAATATAGATACGTAAGCCCATTGTACATGGACGACGTGAGAAACGATGAACATTAATTACAAGTGTTTTACTCATTCATTGTCCACATATCCTCACTCGATTTCTCATTTTGATACATCTGCATTAACTTCATTCTCTCCCTAAAGCAGCCATTATATCACATCAACCTTCCATCATTAACTCACACAATCAAACATTCCACACTCGCACATCTGAAAGCCAATATCTCGTCTCCCTCGCCAAATAGATTATGTTGGTACCCTTACACAATTTTCTAAAACGTTTTTTTCTCTATCTGCTCTTTTCCTACATTGGTTTCAAATTTTTATTTTCTACCTCATTCTCTTTTATAAATATCCTAATATACATAAGAACTTTTTGCTAATATGTCCAATCCATATTTATTTTGAACAATTTTTTGATAAAAATAATTTTTTTCTAGAAAATCTAATATGATTTTCCTAATAAACTTTGTTTTCGTCTTAATGTTAAGATAAAATTCTTTTTTTGACAAAACATTAATATTCTTTGTTTGTTTGTTTTTTATTAGTTAATGCTATGAGTCGTTTGCATGAGATTATAACTCAAAAAATAAGAATAGTTGTTTTATTCAAAAGAAGAATCATTTGTTAGTTAGTCAGTTTTTATTTAAGTTTTAAAATGAAATTTGTGAACAATATATCTTAATAAAATGTTAACAATCTTAAACCAATAAATGAAATTAAACTAAATTGTTATATTAAACCATGATCATTATATGAAATAAACCATTAGTGATGCCTTATATTAAATATAATACCATTAGAATTACTAAAAAAATTTATGATTTCATTAATGGCAAAATGGTAAAATAAAATTTTAATTAATTTATCCATAATATCTTTTAATATTTTTAAATATCTTTCAATACTTTTAATATCAATATATATTTCTTTTTTAGTTACAACATAATATTTAAAATGCATTTTTTTATCTCTTGCACTCTTTTAAAAAAAAATATCCACAAAATTTTTAAATAATATTAAAAATTATCATAAATTAATTAATTAAATTTTGTTTTATAAAAAGTGAAAATATTATAATATCTATAGATATATATATATTGTTATTTGATATGAAATATAATAAATTAACGGGTTAGTCTTTTTAATTTTCAATAATGTAAAATTACATTCTTTAAAAATAGGTGAAATAACATATTATATAAAATAAAATACCAAAATATATAATATATTAAATCTAAAATCTAAAATCATATTATATAATAATACTACAAATACAAAGTTAATACTATAAACTAAAATAAATCATCAACATATCTAAAATTATGACTTCTACAAAGTAAAAAATTAAATAATTAAATAATATCATCCGCATTTTAAACGGGTTAAAATTTAGTAAAATATATAATATATGCAAACACATATTAAACTACAAAAAAACACATAACTTTCACATCTATAAATAAGTATTTTCAAAGAAAAATATCAATATGAGAGAAACAATATAAAAATTTCTAAACAAATTAAAAACAAAAAGTAAACATTTTTTATTTTCATTAAATTAATAATAAAAATAGATACTTTTATTTTCATTAAAATAAATATTTTTATTATTAATAAATTAATAATAAAAACAAATATTTGTATTTTCATTAAATTAATAAGAAAAAGTTATTTTCATTAAATTACAAATAAAAAAATATTTTCATTAAATTAATAAAAATATATATTCATTAAATTAAAATTTTGTTAACAAAAATAATCGCACGCTTTAAAACCGCGGATTGAAATCTTGTTATTATATATCTTATATAATATCTTATATAATATAGAAGGGTTTCTTTCTAGTCATGCTTCGACAATGTGCCACCTGTCCTCCTGTATGATGTGTGCAATAATATATTATGTCATTATGTATGACGTGTGCAATATGTAATGACAATTCAATTCAATTTTTCATAATTATTATTTCACATATTATTAGTTCACCACTTAAATGGCACAATTCAATTTTTCTTAATTAATAATTAATAGAAACAGTCAGATAAGGAATGAAATGCACATAAACGTTATTGATTCTTATTTAAACATCACATGAATGTTGTTGAAATTTTTTTAAAAACGTCACATTAATTTAAAAGAATTTAAATCACTAAACTGCACATATTATTAGCTTACAATATTTATGCCACAATTCAATAATATAGCTATCTTTTGTTTTTCATTAAATGCAAAAATCATTCAATATTCTAGAAATCTCAATTTTCTTCTCAATTAACTAAATAAAATTTCACATATATATGAACCAAAATTATTTACTTTCCTAAACACAAAACTCTGCAAATTCCTCAGATTTCTCTTCTATGATTTACTTCTCCATTTCTGTTTGATCCTCTATCACAATCTCTGCAGATTCCTCATATTTCTCCTTAATTATTTTCACTCTCAATCATAATATCTTTTTCCAAAAACATTATACCAATGGTTCCAAATTCTTCAAAATTTGCAGATTCTTTATATTCTTCAAAATCTGCAGATTCTTCATATTCTTCGTTATGCCTTATTTTCTTCTTTTTTCACTTCTAATAATGATTTTATATATCTATAACATACATTATATCATTTTGGGTAGAATTTTTTTTGTTCCATTATCGATTTCATTCTAACAATATTTTAATGGTTAAATGCAGGAGAACAAAAAACAGGAAAATAATTTGTACATTATTGTTTTCATTGAGGATATGAAATCATGTATTGACATAACTACAAGTTGGTAAATTTATTGTTGTTAAAGTATTTTTATAGCTATGACTCATTAAATTTTCAGGGTATTTTATGTTTAGGTGAATAAGGTACTCAAATGTGGTATTTGAATATATTGATTGTTGAACAAGAAAATGATTATAGGAAACAAATTTAAAATTTAAATATAGTAAACAAATATTTCATGCAACATTTTTTTTTTAATTAATAGAGTCATGTATTGACATGATTACAACTTGGTAAAAAATAAAATTTGCTAAAGTATTTTCATAGCTATGACTCATTATATTTCTAGTTTTTTGTGTCTTTAGGTTATAAGATACTCAAATGTGGGATTATCATCTATATTTCATGGTAATATTTTTCTCATTCTCCATTTGTTAAAATTTAGAAGCTTTGAAAATATATAAAACATGAAAGGTATGACTTATGTATATGTTGAACATTAAACAAGAAAACAATTATAGGAAACAGATTCAAAATTCATATATAATAAAAAAGGTTTCCTACAACATTTATCTTTCTTTTATTGATAGAATCATGTATTGATATGACTACAGATTGGTAAATTTAGTTTTGTTAAAAAATTTCATGGCAATGACTCTTTAGATTTCCAGTTTTTCTTTGTGTGTTTAAGTGAATAAAGTACTCAAATATATTTTTGTCATAAATTTGTAGTAAAAATAGTATTAAATACACACAAGTCATATCTTTCATATTTTCAAAACCTCTAAATTTTATCAAATAAAGAATGAGAAAAAGATTGTCATAGAATATAATAGATGATAACACCACATTTGAATGTTAACAGATTATAAACTTTACATAAATAATGATCCATGCAACGCACGGGTCAAGTCCTAGTAAATGATATTATTGGGATGGTTTACACCATTCAATTCTGTGATGATATGTCACTATGGATTCCCCAAGTGATACATACAGAGCAATCTTACAAACCAATACCGGAGGTAAATGAAATAAATTATATATTGTAATTATTATTTTTTAGCAGCTAAGTTGCTGAGTAAGTCATTCGAAATATTTTAGGAGAAATATGTAGCTAAGTCTTCATCTTAAAAATATCTTCAATAGATTGCCTATATTCCACAATCAAATCCTTGACCATAGAATTAAGAAGACAAGTGTAAGTAAGAGCACTATCAATCGGATCAAATAAATTATGATACTGAATGTTGTAATACTCTTGCTTTACCTTCTCTGTTGAAGTAATTTCTCACTCTCTTCTAGTTTTCTCTTTTTTCCAGTAACAGTCTATAAAAAACACGAAGATCCGTAAGCACAAAAAAAATAAAAAAAAATCAGGCAAACCTTGTTCTGATCCAAATGGCATCAAAGCCTTTTGTTTTTGTTATTACCATAGCTTTAGATCCTAGGGATCGTGAAATTGAATTCAACAGCTGTTGGCACTTGTTCAAATGGCTACTTAGGCCAGTCACCTGCAATTCCACCAAAGACATTCAACATCCAATAACCCCAAAAACTACCTTTAAGACTGCATTTTCTTAGAGATACAAAAAAAGATAAACCAGAGCATCAGAATTTGTATCTCGTGTTCCAGTTTCAACCACATCTATTAACTTCTCCACCAACTGCGGATCTCATAGATTACTTATACCTCAAGAATTCCGATTTCAGAGAATAAATTAATTCATCTGTTATATATATATATTTTTTTTCTTTTTCTTTTTTTTCCATATAGGGTAGAGATTGCAATGAGAAACTAACGACTGGTGTTGCTGCGGTGGTGGAGGAGATTTTTGTTGTTCCTGTTGAGTGAATTCTTATTGTTATTGTTGTGCCTGGAGTTGCTCCTTCTTCTTTTTTTGTCGATTAAAAAACTATAAAGTCGAAGACGGTAGTTATGCTATATATATTCACATTATAATGATTAAAGATGAAGATTAGAGATGAATATAAGCCTAATATATACAAATCTAAATACAAGAATCTTAGAGATGCATATAAGCTTAAAGAGATATATTCAAATATTAAATACTAGACTCCAATATATTTATGGAATGTAGGCTTTATAAGGTCTTGATTCGTCAGTGTGTACTGAAGTTATCATGCGCCTGAACTTTAAGGATCATCGACCAATTTCATCCCGATAACTCACATGAGAATCTAATCTTTAAAATCTCTCCACATGCAATTTGGAGATTCACAAATCAACACCTGATCAAGTTTGAAACGAATCTTCCTCCCGTTCCACTCAATATCTCTCTCTTACTCCATATTTTGTTGATCATGATCCTTTGTTTCGTCGTAGCTTTGTTGGTGCTGATTGTCTTGATCAGCTTCCCTCCTATGCCTCTCAATCTGTTCATGTAAAGTATCTTGAGCATCAATGCTAAGATTATTTGGAATGTCCTACAATATTTGTTTGAAGAAAACAAATCAACAAGTTATGTCAAGTAGTAAGGATCATAGAACAATATACGAATCAAAATCAATTATTGTATTCCGACAACAGAAAGAAAATAAATATAGTGGCACTACTCTCGTTTTTCTTTTTTTATTGGCGCTAAATATGATTTTGGTATTTTATGGTTCTTTTTCTTCTTCACTTCATCAGATATAATGTTATAGTTATACATTTAATAGTATTTACTGTACTTTATGCCAACCATGACAAAATATTCAATAGATTTTTTTAAAAGCCTCAAACAATTAAAAAATAGGCAGTAGATGCAATATTTATAAATAATGTTTCATGTCACCCATTCCTCCTAACCCCGATGTGTGACTTATTATATTATACTTTTACTTTTTCACGCGTCACCCTTTAAATTGTGCACTAAGTTGTAATTTAAATGAGGCTATTATAAATTGTGTCACCCTTCTATCTCAATCATTGGGAGTCACCGTTAATCAGCCACATCTAGTATACGTAAAAAAGGAATATAAAACTGAAATTAGTCTCAAGAGGATCACAAAAGGAATTGCCTGTCCACAAATGCTTAAAACAGAATTTTATTGAGTAAAAATGGTAATGACAATGAATACCACTAGAAATACGCATTATGAGATTCCTAAATGAGGAATGAGAAGCATATATACCTTGTTTCTTGTTTGTTGGGAGACACTGTTAATGAACCACATCTAGTATACCTAAAAGAGGAATATAGAACTAAAATTTGTCTCAAGAGGATGACAAAAGGAATTGAATGTCCTCAAATGCTTAAAACCGAATTTTAATGAGTATGAATGGTCATGACAATGAATACCACTAGAAATACATATTATGGGACTCCAAAATGAGGAATGAGAACCATATATACCTTGTTTCTCGTTCGTTGGGAGACACTGTTAATGAACCACATCTAGTAGACGTAAAAAAGGAATATAGAACTGAAATTAGTCTCAAGAGGATCACAAAAGCAATTTCATGTCCTCAAACGCTTAAAACAGAATTTTAATGAGTAAAAATGGTAATGACAATGAATACCACTAGAAATACGCATTATGGGACTCCTAAATGAGGAATGAGAAACATATATACCTTGTTTCTCGTTCGTTGAGAGACACTGTTAATGAACCACATCTAGTATACCTAAAAGAGGAATATAGAACTAAAATTTGTCTCAAGAGGATGACAAAAGGAATTGCATGTCCTCAAATGTTTAAAACCGAATTTTAATGAGTATGAATGGTCATGACAATGAATACCACTAGAAATACATATTATGGGACTCCTAAATGAGGAATGAGAACCATATATACCTTGTTTCTCGTTCGTTGGGAGACACTGTTAATGAGCCACATCTAGTAGACGTAAAAAAGGAATATAGAACTGAAATTAGTCTCAAGAGGATAACAAAAGGAATTTCATGTCCTCATATACTTAAAACATAATTTGAATGAAGAAGAATGGCCATGACAATGAATACCACTAGAAATACGCATTCTGGGACTTCTAAAAGAGGATTGAGAAGCATAAATGCCTTCTATCTCATTCATTGGGAGTCACCGTTAATCAACCACATCTAGTAGACGTAAAAAAGGAATATAGAACTGAAATTAGTCTCAAGAGGATCACAAAACAAATTGCCTGTCCTCAAATGCTTAAAACAGAATTTTATTGAGTAAAAATGGTAATGACAATGAATACCACTAGAAATACGCATTATGAGATTCCTAAATGAGGAATGAGAAGCATATATACCTTGTTTCTCGTTCGTTGGGACACACTGTTATTGAAGCACATCTAGTAGACGTAAAAAAGGAGTATATAACTAAAATTAGTCTCAAGAGGATCACAAAAGGAATTGCATTTCCTCAAATGCTTAAAACCGAATTTTAATGAGTAAGAATGGTCATGACAATGAATACCACTAGAAATACGCATTATAGGACTCATAAATGAGGTATGTGAAGCATATATACCTTGTTTCTCATTCGTTGGGAGACTCTTTTAATGAACCACATCTAATATACCTAAAAGAGGAATATAGAACTAAAACTAGTCTCAAGAGAATAACAAAAGGAATTGCATGTCCTCAAATGCTTAAAACAGAATTTTGTTGAGTAAAAATGGTAATGACAATGAAAACTAGTAGAAATACGCATTATGGGACTCCTAAATGAGGAATGAGAAGCATATATACCATGTTTCTCATTCGTTGGGAGACACTGTTAATGAACCACATCTAGTAGACGTAAAAAAGGAAAATAGAACTGAAATTAGTCTCAAGAGTATCACAAAAGGAATTGCATGTCCTCAAACGCTTAAAACAGAATTTTATTGAGTAAAAATGGTAATGACAATGAATACCACTAGAAATACGCATTATGGGTCTCCTAAACGAGGATTGAGAAGCATAAATACCTTCTATCTCAATCATTGGGAGTAACCGTTAATCAACCACATCTAGTATACGTAAAAAAGGAATATAAAACTGAAATTAGACTCAAGAGGATCACAAAAGGAATTGCCTGTCCTCAAATGCTTAAAACAGAATTTTATTGAGTAAAAATGGTAATGACAATGAATACCACTAGAAATACGCATTATGGGATTCCTAAATGAGGAATGAGAAGCATATATACCTTGTTTCTTGTTTGTTGGGAGACATTGTTAATGAACCACATCTAGTATACCTAAAAGAGGAATATAGAACTAAAATTTGTCTCAAGAGGATGACAAAAGGAATTGAATGTCCTCAAATGCTTAAAACCGAATTTTAATGAGTATGAATGGTCATGACAATGAATACCACTAGAAATACATATTATGGGACTCCTAAATGAGGAATGAGAACCATATATACCTTGTTTCTCGTTCGTTGGGAGACACTGTTAATGAACCACATCTAGTAGACGTAAAAAAGGAATATAGAACTGAAATTAGTCTCAAGAGGATCACAAAAGCAATTTCATGTCCTCAAATGCTTAAAACAGAATTTTATTGAGTAAAAATGGTAATGACAATGAATACCACTAGAAATACGCATTATGGGACTCCTAAATGAGGAATGAGAAGCATAAATGCCTTCTATCTCATTCTTTGGGAGTCACCGTTAATCAACCGCATCTAGTAGACGTACAAAAGAAATATAGAACTGAAATTAGTCTCAAGAGGATCACAAAACGAATTGCCTGTCCTCAAATGCTTAAAACAGATATTTATTGAGTAAAAATGGTAATGAGAATGAATACCACTAGAAATACGCATTATGAGATTCCTAAATGAGGAATGAGAAGCATATATACCTTGTTTCTCGTTCGTTGGGAGACATTGTTATTGAACCACATCTAGTAGACGTAAAAAAGGAGTATAGAACTAAAATTAGTCTCAAGAGGATCACAAAAGGAATTGCATGTCCTCAAATGCTTAAAACGAA
>FNXX01000305.1:0-16592 GCA_900108845.1 Iljinskaea planisiliqua
TCAGACTACATACTTTGTCATTGACATAGCATCTAGTGTGAAAGAGGTTCTCTCTCTGCTCATGCTCCTTAGGTTTGAGTTGTGCACTCAATGTCCTTCTAGTAACCAAAAGTTCCCCGTGAGCAGGATAATCTATTTGCTCTTCCTCAGAATCTGTTTGCGGCTTCTCATCCTCAGATGTCACCGTTCTCCAGAACAATCATGACTCTCTTGTTGGTACAATCCTTAGCATAGTGTCCAAGCCCTTGGCATTTGAAACCTCATATCCCTGGCTCGTGCAGTAGGAGCTTCCGCCTTTTCCTTGACACTACTAGAAGATGGATTAGTTTTAAAATCAGAAATAGGTTTGGTTAGAGCTTTACCCTTGTCTTGGTAGCTAAGTTTAGCAACCGGTGTGTAAGTTGACTTGGGTTGACTCCTTCTCTTAACCTGCTGCTCAACCAAGATCGCCTTGTGTAGCATCTCTTCTAGGCACTCGTACTCTTGCATCTCCAACCTGTCTTGGATGTCACGGTTGAGTCCTCCTAGAAATCTTGCCATTGTTGCCTCCGGATCTTCATCAGCATCTGCTTTGATCATTAGCGTCTCCATCTCTTGGAAGTAATCCTCAATGCTCTTAGTTCCTTGAACTAATCTCCTTAGCCTCTGATGCAAGTCTCGGTTGTAGTGGTGGGCACAAAACGTTTCCTCATGAGAGTGACCATCTCATCCCATGTAGCTACGGGTCTTTCACCTGTTCTCCTCCTGTTGGTCACAATTTGATCCCACCAGTTAATAGCATAACCATAGAACTCAGTTGCGGCCAACCTTACCTTTTTAAGTTCGAATAGTTCTGGCAGTCAAAGACCAGTTCTATTTCTTTTCCCACTCTAGGTAAGCATATATCGTTTTTACCATGGAAGGATGGGATTTTCAACTTAAGGCCACCTAGGTTGTCATCTTGTCTTCCCCGGGTCTCTCTAGGCCGTCTGGTCCTTCTTTGGCTGTCACTAGAGGAGTGTTCATAAAACTCTTCATTGGCCCTGGTACGCCTTTGTCTGGTTCGTGACCTACCAGTTGCTTCCTCTGGTGGTGGTCTAGTTTGGGTGTCCTCTTGACTCGATCAAGTCGAACGTTGATCTCCTCAAGTTCTGATCTCATCATTCTTTTCATTTCTCCCATCAAGGCCCTCATTTGATTCTAGAAAGGCCAACGTTCTGGTTGTCCTCCTGTTCATCATTACTTGGATTGGACATCTTTCCTACAAAAAGAACAAACAAGTTAAAGAAACAGAAACTCTTCAACGGCCGGTCCAACCTTCAACGGCCGGTTCTCCTTGTGGATTTTCCTGCAAGCACTTGAACAAACGAGTTAATCAAAACCCTCTGCCTCACAAGTGTTTATCTCTCACAGTGAAATCTCAAGAGTTCCAATAGAACAAATCTGTCAAACCCAATGAATCTATCCAAACAACCCGAGTAGATGAAGAGGTAGATAGATAGATTGCAAGATTTTTGGTTCTGGATGATTAACCAACCCTTGAAACCGATTTCTCCTGGTTTCTTAAACACTTTTCTTTTGTGTACTCTTTTTTTTTTTAATATCAGGCGGCTCACCCAGAGAACAGATAGACAGAAAAGAACTTTGTTTTTTTTTTTTAAAGAAGAAGATGAAGAGGTGAGAAAGATGGATCGAAATAGATACCAAACTTCAAAGTGGGCTCTGATACCACTTGATACGGGATCAACTCTCCCACGATTACACTTCTGAAGTTGGTCTGGATAGACTTTGAACTCAATTGAGCTACTAGCTCTCAAGAACAAAGGAATGGATCGTTAGGTCGCACAAGGGATGCGGAAGGCCCTTGATATTCCAAACCTCAGCAGTCCTAAGATATGACTCACTTAGACGACCGAAGAGGGGTTGTTGTTTGGATATGACTCACCAAGCAACAGGGGTTTGTTCACAAGGAACAACACTTCTCCAAGACAATCGCAATGATCAAACTTAACTTCTTATTCATTCAATGGTTTCCGAAATACATATATAGTGTTTGTGTTTCAGAAAACAAGACAAGACAACACGGAAAACAATACATTAATGAGTAAAGACTTGACTGAATTGATCCATGTTGACTGACTCTTCAACTGATGTGAACAGCGGCCTCTTGATGCTATCCGAATCGCCCATTTAGGAAGGTCCACCTAAATCTTCATGAAACCTTACTAAAAGTCGATTTAGGAAGGGGTTCCCGAATCTTTACTGAACCTTACTAAAGTCGTGTGTTGCACATCTTCCTCCTTAAGGTTGAACTGAACATTGGCAAAACTAAGTAAAGAACTTAGCGTTTGAGACAGCTGTTTGGTCTGCGCCCTGGTCATTGCTCCGGCCGGTACTCGCAAAGCATCCTCAACTTGAAGCTCCCCACCTTCTGGTCCATGCTCTTCCACGGCCTTAAGCTCAGCTTCTGGTTCTGGTTCAAGCTCTCCATCCTTGGTGCCATCTATGATCGCATCAAAAGTAATGTTAATTTTTGGTAATTACTAAAAAAATTCGTTCGTACCTATTTTTAAATTTTATTTTGTGTTGACAGAAGCCGTAATAATGAAAAATATCATTACTAATTTATTCCACGTATACCAAAAAGGAGAGACATACGCACAACCAAAAAAATTAATGCAATGTTTATCTTTGACTGTTAATTTTTTCTTACAGGTTTTATTCTCTCGTGTATATATATATATTGAAAGACTATGGGGGTTTTGGCTTTCTACCTATATCTCTTTCAACACTTCGAGTCAGCTTTTAAAAATTCTCATAAAAAAATAATACTCTACTAATAAAAGTTTGAACGTTGAATACAAGACAACCAACCCTTTTTATTCCACTAAACCACCACACATTTGGTTTGTATAAACTTTACTTCCAATTTTTTTTAATGTGTGAAAAAGATGTAAAATCTATCTTTCAAAGTCGTTTAATATATCAGATAACAAAATAAATAATTACATATATATTTAATATAGTTATATATATATATATATATATATATCAACAAATTTCTACATATGAAAAAAATTATATAAAATTTTATTTATTATAAAATTGATGACACCATAGTTAGAAATATTAATTTATGTAAACATGTTCTAAAACATTTTCTCCATAATTTATATCTGCCCCAGATATCTCAAAACCAAACTATATATTGTTTTCTAAAGTTTATAAAAAAAATTTCTGCCGTACTTTGACTACATTGATTCCTTCCTTTTTCAACTAAACAATTTTGGACATACATAAACTTAACATAGAAGGCCTGATTTTTTTGTACATTAAGCACAAAAAAATAAACATTTTCTTCAATATTTTTTTATCATTAATCATTTCCATAAGTTGTTTTGTATTATATTTATAATAATATATTTTTGGAAGATTGTAGGGACTCATACATTCGACCTATGGTTTTTTTTAACATTTCAAATCAGTCTTTAAAAATTCCGATTTAAAAAATAATTTTCCATACCAATGAAAGTTTGAATCTGAAATACAAAATAAAAAAAAAACTCTTTCTATACTATTAAGCCATCTCACTTTTGATTTATTTTTAATGAATTTTTTTTGTTTATCCAATCGACATAAAAATCTCTCTCTCAAAGTCTTTTAATATATTATCATAATAAATAATTATATACATATACATATATATAATAGAGAGTTATATATATACATAGATATATATATATATATCAAAAAAATTCTACATATGAAATTATATATAACATTTAATTTATTATAAATTTGAGGATACAATAGTTGGAAATATTAATTTTATGTTTTTTTTAAAAAAAAATTTTTCCATAAAATACATCTTCTCCAAATATCTCAAAACCAGCCTATATATTTTTCTCTAAACTTAATAATTTTTCTTCCTTCCAATTTTGGTCCATATATTCATATTTGACTACATTAATTCCATCCTTTTTAACCAAACCATTTTGACATACAAAATCTTAACATAAAAGACGGAATCTTTTCTACGACCAATAATTTAAACATTTTATTGTATATTTTCTCTGTCATAAGTTATTTTGTAATATACATAAAATAAAGTATTTACGTGCACGGATCTCCATGTCAGGCGGAGAAATCCTTAATCCTTACGGTTTCCTCTTCAATATTAAAAGTCTATATAAGGGTTCCTTTCAACTCTATGTTTTTCACAGACCTCAAAGTAAGAGACATTAAGTGAGACATGTCTGGTACAGAAGAAATGTCAAAAGCTCTCAAAACCACTCCTCCTCCGGTTAACTGCGATTTCCCATCTACGATTGTTCGAGCTAGCATCGTCCAGGCCTCCACCGTCTATAATGATACTCCCAAAACTATAGGTAACTTTTGTTTTTCCTCTAGGAGTTCGTTGCAAGGCCCCCACGGATTCTAAATGATTTACTTGAGTTTGCAGAAAAGGCGGAGAAGCTTATTGCGGAGGCGGCGAGCGGCGGAGCTGAGCTGGTGGTGTTCCCGGAGGCGTTTATCGGTGGATATCCTCGTGGGTATAGGTTCGGCATAGGGGTTGGTGTTCATAACGAAGCTGGTCGTGATTGTTTCCGCAAATATCATGCTTCTGCCATTGTTGTTCCTGGTAACATATACTTCCACTCTTTGAGAAGATATTTATTTCAATCCATATCTTTTTTTTCCTAATAATAAATATATATATATATATATCTGTTCTGGTTGGGTCATAAATAACTCTGTGCACATTTGTTTGGTTTTGTGATGAATCTACAACAGGCCCTGAAGTTGAAAAGCTGGCGGATGTTGCTAGGAAGCACAAAGTGTACTTGGTGATGGGAGCGATGGAGAAGGATGGGTATACACTCTATTGCACAGCCCTTTTCTTCAGTTCTGAAGGTCGCTTCTTGGGCAAGCACCGTAAAGTCATGCCCACATCTCTCGAACGTTGCATCTGGGGTTACGGGGATGGATCAACCATCCCTGTCTACGACACTCCCCTTGGCAAACTCGGTGCCGCTATTTGCTGGGAAAACAGGATGCCCCTCTTTAGAACTGCCTTGTACGGGAAAGGAGTTGAGTTATACTGTGCACCTACTGCTGATGGTTCCAAGGAGTGGCAATCGTCGATGATGCACATTGCACTCGAGGGTGGATGTTTCGTGTTGTCGGCTTGCCAGTTCTGCCAGCGAAAAGATTTCCCTGAGCATGCTGATTACCTGTTCACCGACTGGTACGACGACCAACACCAGGAGGCTATTGTCTCCCAGGGCGGTAGTGTCATTATTTCACCATTGGGAAAGATTCTCGCCGGACCAAACTTTGAGTCAGAGGGTCTCGTTACAGCTGATCTTGGTAATATTATACTCTTATTTGGTGTCCATCTTAGGCTTTAGTACAGAAAATTAGTAAAACTTTTTACCTAATCATATCTATGACATTCTTTTTTTCTTATCCAGATCTTGGTGATATCGCAAGAGCCAAGTTGTACTTCGATGTGGTCGGACATTACTCAAGGCCAGAGGTATTTAACTTGACCGTAAATGAGCACCAAAAGAAACCGGTTACATTCGTGTCCAAGTCGGTGAAAGCGGATGATGACTCAGAGCCTCAAGACAAGTAGTTGAGATTTGAAGTCGTTAATTCATCCTCTCCAGAACTACTGGTGTCTGTTCAAATTATTATGTTGAGACTCTCTTTTTTTCTTTTATATTTATGTTCAATAATGTCAGAGAGTATGTTTATCTTTATGTTTAATAATGTGAGAAAGTCAATTGGATATGGTTAGATTTATATTGTCTGACAAAACCAATTGGTTCTGTCTCTTGTATTTGAATATTTACAATCTATATTAAGTTAAAGTATGTTCGTTATCCAATTTAAGTATGGAATATTGCAGCTTAAAACCATGACCCAATTGCTTTGAAGCAGTCCTTGATTTCAGTTATGTTCTTTTATTTTTCCTTTGTATTTAAACATTCAACATTTTTCATCTCTTTCGTCTCATGAACACTTTTTACTTCAATTTTTGCTTTTTTTTTGTTCTTGAAAACAAGAAATTGAAAGAGAAATAATGTCAGTTTGGAAGACTACAATATAAAATTATAATTTTATTACAAGATCTATACAATTTTATTTTAAACTTCACTGACCAAAAAAATTAATTACAATTATTAATTATCATAAGTTAACCCCGTAAAAAGATCCGGTAAATGCCAGATATATTTAACTTGACAGTAAATGACCATACAAAAGATCTGTTATAAGAATATATACAAATCCATAACAAGATAAAAACGAACACACAATAATAGAAATAAACCCATACATGGGTGAACACAATTATATGTAGAGAAGTAGAGGAATCTGTATAATGGAAAGTGTCCTATAAAATCTCACTATAACGGTGTAAACCCGTTATGGGATATGATATTTATATATTTTCATCTTTTTAATATTTATTTTCATTGATTCCAATAATTCGTTTATTTGTTTTTGTCATTTTTATATTTTGCGTTTTATTTCTTATACTATGCATGTATAGGTTTTTAAGTTGCATTTTCCATATATGCATGGTGTTTTGAATTTTACTAAGGGTTTTGGACTTTGGACGGATACAAAGACTTGGAAAAAAGGAATATCAACGAAATAGAAAGGAGAAGGAGGTGATCTGGAGAGCAACCAAGATTGGACAGAAACCCAATCTTCCATGCCGATCTCACAAGCAAGGAGGCTAGAAGACGCAAGGCTCACAAATGACGACCCCAAAGGCCAGGAAGCTGATTGTAGAGATCGATCCCATGAGCAGAAATTTGGCAAAGTTGCAGGTGACAACTCGATTGATCTCAAGACCTATCGTTGAAACTGATTGTGCATAAAAGATGTATCACCTCTGTGTAACGCCCCAAAACCACACTAAGGCCCGAACGCGGACCATGGGGCCAGAAAGGGAGGCCGGGTCGAGAGACCTTGGTCGTTAAGGTCATGGTCCGTAAGGGTGAAGGCCGGACAGGACGATGATCCTAATCCGAGCTAAATTGTAACACCCGTCTCATCCTCACTCGAGAACGGCGTGCCACCAAACTTAACTTATGTCTCAAATACTCCAATTAATAAAATCTCAACTTTATTTTCAGAAAATCATTAAATAAATCTCATAAATTCAGTAAATCGAATAAAATCTTAAAATAATGTTTAAAATAAAATACTGAAAAAAACGTAAAATCCCAAAGAAGCACCTGTATCGTCATAAGCATATATCTACTCGTCGGTCTCACCTGAAAAGGGAAGAAAAGGGGTGAGTAATAGGGGAGTTACTCAGTGAGGTATGGGATGCTAATCACAGAAAACGCAATCTGGTCATAGCACTCCAAACACGGAAAACAGACTAAACATGCACAAACACGGTACCTAAAGTACCCAAAGAACAGTCAATGTCCTACTACCGGATCCAGTGACCGGCGGTACCCTCCTCCCAGAAGGACAGCTTATGGGATAGTGCCCAATCACACCCCGTAGACGATTATCGACCTCTGAAGGTACTGGACAACAGGTCGACTAAGCTGCCCAACACCATCTCCTCATACAACATGCGACAAGTACAGAAGTCCGTCTCTATACCCCCGCAATCCCTAACGACTCATAGTCGACTAATCCTAGCTCTAGCAAGTTTAAAAGAGTCAATTAACAATTTAATGCACAATCAATGGGTTGAATCATCTATATTCCTAGGTCCAATTTACAAGCAAAAATACCTAGACTCGATCAAGAAAAACGGAACACATTTAGTACTAAATTCCATATACGGCGTCCTAGACGAAAGTACAGAATTCTGCGGAAAGCCCTCACCTTAGCCTTAACCACGAAGAACAAGAGGAATCCCTATGCTCTAAAACTACAGATCGGTTCTCCTTCACTAGAAAGCTAGATCTACGACTCCAGAAGCTCCCTGAAAAGATTCAGGTCAAACGGACCACGTTTGCCTAACCAAAACACACATCTCAACAGACTGGTCTCGGATCAGCACTACACAGACACGATTTGGAAACGAGGATACAACTTTCTACTCATACCTCAGATCGGAACGAACTCGGCCTCTCTGGAAAGAAGATATTCAGGGCTTTCTAACAATAGGTTATCGTTCCGTGGATCCTCACGGTTCGCCGGGAAATCGCCTCGCAAGGTGGCGGCGGAATGATGACGCGAATCCGCAACTGCGCCAAACATGCTCAAAGAAACAACCATAACTTTCAGTATACAGATCCGAATGATGAACCGCTTGCGGCAGTAGATCAATAAACGAGTCAAGAGTATACCTACCAAGTTTCAGGTCGATTGGATTAGATTTGCTAGTTCGATTCTCCCTTCTCCCAGAACTAGACGAATCTGCCCTATAGGACTTTCTAGATGGCTCCGGTGGCTTTCCCTTCAAGGTTGCTAATCGACGGCTAGATTTCGCCAGAGTTTTGGTGTGGTTAGGCTTTACAGGGAAAATAAAGGAGGAAGGGGGCTATTTATAGGGAAAGGAACTTAGAGTTTTATTTAGACAAGTTGGGCCTTAATGGGTCTCAGGGTTAGGATTGTTACATAAGTATGGGAGGAAAACAGCTCTCCCGAGCAGGAACGTCAGCTGGGGAAGCTGGGGAAGCATGGGCCAGAAGGGGCAGTGACACTCCAGCTAAGTCAGCTGGATCAGCTCGCGGCCAGCTCGGCCAGCTGGAGGGAGTGACCCTCAGCTGGGGCCAGCTGGTGACCCAGTGAGCTAGCTGGGTCAGCTGGTGCTCGGGGCAGTTGAGTTCGACAGGCGAAGGGGTATGGGGGAAGAGGTGCCTGTTCGCAGGGACACCACGAACCAAGGCGACTCTCTTTGAAAAGAGGCGTCTGGTCGTTTGGTGCCTGTCGAACAGGGCAGGGCCTCGCCTATAAATACCAAGGCCCCTGCGACTTGTTCGACATCAGTTCCTAGAGAGGAAAAAACCGTAAAACAGAAAGAAAAGAGAGAATAACCGATTACGATCGGAAGTGAGAAAGGAAAAAGGCTACGACCGGGAAAGATGTCCGGGGAAATGGAAGTTCCGGCCGTCGATAAAGGCAAAGGCCTTGTCGATCCTGATCAAGCCCGAAAGGTACGTTTGACTAAACCCGTGTCTAACCGTCGATCCTGGATCGCCGGTGGCAACCATTGCGATCCCGGAACCGGACTGACGGGGCTCGGTCTTGCTACCTTGACTTGTCTCCCTCTCTACATTTCTTGTACGGCTGATCCGTGAGATCTGGTTTCGGCCGATCTCATGTGAAAGCAGTTACGTTGTGTCGCAACTGCTCGGGCACTACTTAGAGTGCGAGAAGCGGTTACCAAGGTCGGGTCGCTTAGTGCGCTTGGATCCAGGCTACGGGCCGATCCGGGTTGAATCCGTAAAGGAACCTTTGGCCGTATGGTCACGTCGGGATGCCTCGGGAGGGTTGCGAACAATAACTGTCGGTTGCCTATGGGAATCGTCCGGTTCGTAAGGAATCTGGACGTGACGGACGGTTGGTGCCAAGGGTCGGTTAAACGCGACCTGTGGACCTTCGCGACCGTTCGGCCAATGACACCGTTTGGAGCGAGGGGCCTGACGGTTGGTTACGGGATGGATAGGGTGACCCGGTGCGAGTGTGTAAACGTACCAGGGACATGTCATGCGTGTCTTTGGCCGGTAAAACCACTTGGCCGACGGGCCCGGTTCGCTCGTGAACCATAGCGACCGTTCGGCGTGATTGCACCTGTTTGGTTCATAGGCCATCACGGCCGAGTCCCGACCTCGACCCACAGAACCGGTGTGAGTGTCGGCATGCCTCGGATGTGTGGGAACATATCCTTGGGTGACCGTACCTCTACGGTCAGTACAAGTGGTCCGGTCGCGAGAACTCGGAGCAGTGCCGCCGGTCGGCCGAAAGGCCGATACGTGCCAAGGAGTGCCACGGTCTCTGGCCGTTGGTTCCTCCGGACAAATGGTTCGGCTGTTTGTCCCCAAGGCTACCTAGTTGCTACTTAGTCATGTGGGGCGGTTGGTTGAATGACTAAGTACAACTGTGGAAGTCTTGGGATGAGTTAGGATAGACTTCGCTATACTAACGGGGCATAAGGGTTCTGGGAAAGCATATGCATAGTTCGGTTGCGGATTAGTCCGGTTTCGGACATGCTTATATCTTTTCAGGACGTGAGGTTGGTCCGATTACGGACCAAGCCTAGGGGCACGGTCCGGCGGCCCCCTGATGATGTGTGGTGTGTGATAGGAACTCCGAATAGGATAGGATCGGTCCATGTAAAGTCTTCGGGAAAAACGTTAACATGCTGTATCGAATCCTTTATATCAATAAGAGTTCCTTTTTAATTATCTATCTCCTTTAAATTCCGCATAATGGTAGATAGAGGAACCTCCTGGATTAGAAATGTTAAGTTGTTTTGGTTAGGGTCTTAGTCTCTCGGGGACTAAGAAGTGGGACAACTGATCTAGATCGTGTATCCGGGTCGGGGTGTTTCACTCTGGAGCTCACTTGATCTTCCATGAGGTGAATCGCCATGATCAATTGTAAAGCATATGTTTTAATGTTTATGCATAATCAGTTTTTCCAAAAAGTGAAACAATTTATCAATCTTAAAAATTAAGTTGTCTTTCTTGAAAGTGTTATCCTTGGTGGCTTCTTCTTGTTTGGTTGAAGCAATATAAAAAAGATACTGATTGAGTTCCAATCTGAAAAAGATTTGGGTTTTTGGGGGTTTTTGTTGTGATTTCAATTCAAGTATCACATCATAAATTCAGACAAATATTTTCAAATATATAAGTAATCTTCAATTCTAATTAGTATGATCCCTTTTGGGAAGCAACCTAACAAAAAAATTATGTAAGCTCTACCACTTGAACCCTAGGTCGATAATATCATTATAATCGGAGAGTTGGAAAAGGACTTGAAAAGTCCAACAAATAGTATCAAAGTTCAGGTTTATAATGTGGGGGAATTGCTGATTTTAACCAATTACTTGGTTTTGAATGCAAATTTATACCCCTTATTGGACATTCGACAAAAGTAACTCATATGGATAGTGAAAGTACAAGTTTCTTTTTAACGACCAAACAAAAAAGCCAAAGGAAAAATGACCATTATAACCCTTGAAAAGTCTACTCACAAGTCTACTGGTTAAATGTAGACTTCTATATGAAGTCTACTCTGTGATTATATCTTAAATTTTAATTACATAAATTATAAAAATTAATTTGATAAAAATTTGTATACATAAATATCACATATATAATTATCACCTATATAAAATAAAATTACATAAAACTTAGTCATTTTAAACAAAAAAGTTTCTATATCATGTAACAGTATAATAGTAGACTTCATAACTTCTATATGAAGTCTACTCCGTGATTAGATCTTATATTTTAATTACAAAAATTATAAAAATTAATTTGATAAAAAAATTTGTATACGTAAATATCACATATGTAATTATCACCTATATAAAATAAAATTACATAAAACTCAATCATTTTAAACAAATAAAGTTTCCATATCATTTAAAAGTATAATAGTAGACTTCATAACTTCTATATGAAGTCTACTCCGTGATTAGATCTTAGATTTTAATTATAAATTTTTTAAAAAATTAATTTGATAAAAAAAATTGTAAAGATAAATAACACATATGTAGTTTTCACCTATATAAATAAAATTTCATAAAAATCAATTAATTTAAGCGAACAAAGATTAATGAGGGTAAAAACCAAATACATGTAAGGTTGGAGTATAGGGTTTGATATGGATAAATAGTATGGTTATGGTTTTGATAAAGAGAAATCTATATAAATCAGAGTTTAATATTACATTTAAATTTATTTAAAAAAGCAAAATTAAAAATATAATAATGAGCAAATTATTTAATGTTAGTTTTTATGTAACTTATCAATTTGGGGTTAGAGGTGTACTGTTCATTCGAGGTTTAGGGTGAGGAAGACTTCGTCATGAAGTCTGCGTCACTTCAAATTAGTAGACTTCGTGTGAAGTCATTCAAATTATTAAGCGGAAAACAAAATTAAATAGGCGGGAAACGAAATTAAAAAGGCGGGAAACAAAATTAATTTAATAATTTTTTCCACAATCCTAAGTTAAAAACGAGGTTCTACTCTTTTTTTTTCTCCCTTCCTCTTCCACATTACCATAACCTGCCTCTCCAGATTTCTTCTTTATCCATTTTTATTTATTTATATTTTTAATTTGTCAATCTCTTCTAATCCATTTTTTCTTAGAAAGAGAATAGTGATACATGTGTATGTTCATATTTCTGGGTTTTGATTTCTTCTATTTTTTTTTCAAAATGTTGATTTGGATAGGATGAAGAAGTTGAGATGGAGGATATAGTAGTGTAAGAAACAAGAACCAATTTTGAGAGTTTATTTTTCAACATGCGACAACAAGAAGACTGTGCGAAGAAGAAGAGTGATTCTTTACATCCATCAGTTTCAAGGTTAATAAAGTTCAACCTCTCTCTTTCTCTTTTTATTTAAAATTTTAGAAAGAAAGATCTGAGTATTTTTTTTTTCTACAGATCTCAAGAAGAAGACTGTGCGAAGAAGAAGACTGATTCTTTACATCCATCAATTTCAAGGTTAATAAAGTTTAACCTCCTTCTTTCTCTTTTTATTTAAAATTTTAGAAAGAAAGATCTGACTATTTTTTTTTTCTACAGATCTCAAGAAGAAGGCTGTGCGAAGAAAAAGATTGATTCTTTACATCTACCAGTTTCAAGGTTAATAAAGTTTAACCTCTCTCTTTTCTCTTTTTATTTAATTTTTTAGAAAGAAAGATCTGAGTATTTTTTTTTCTAAAGATCTCAAGAAGAGACAAAGAAGCTGAAACCATCGATTACAAGAAAGAGACTTCATTGTGAAGTCTACTCTGCTGACTTCATATAGAAGTCTACTACTGTAGGACTTTTTTTTCAAAGTTGTAATTGTAGCATATGAATTTTAAGATTTTCTTGTTCATGCGTTAGTTTCAGCCAACCTATTTGCTTGTGTGAGAGTTTGACATGTTTATTTGTAATATGCATGACTGAATCATTTTTCTTGTTTCATTTTGCAGTTAACTCACTAGTAGTAGACTTCAAAATGAAGTCTATTTAATTTTGTTTCCCGCCTATTTAATTTCGTTTTCCCGCTTATTTAATTTCGTTTCCCGCTTATTTAATTTCGTTTCCCGCCTATTTAATTTTGCTTCCCGCCTTTAATAATTTGAATTTCAAACTTCACTGTGAAGTTTACTCTGCTGATTTCACTGTGAAGTCTACTCTGTGGACTTCATAAAGAAGTCTACTACCATATGATTTTATCAAACTTGTAATTGTAGCATATTTTGAATGAATTTAAAAATATTTCTTGTTCATGCGTTAGCTTTAGCCAACTTACTTGCTTGTGTGTGAGTTTGTGGTTACCAAAAAAAAAGATGATGACAAGAAACTAATTTCAGAAACACACATGACCATATTCATTGTACGGTATTACAAACTGATCTCAGATAAAAACACAAGATATTTCTAATTAAACAAATTCAACAGAGAGAAGTATCATCTTCATCTAGGAGAAAAGGCCAGAGTTGCATAACCATCATTCAGCTTTGTATAGGATTTTGTTGGCACCAATGGCGATCTTGTATACGTAGGTAAAAATAAGTCATAATATCACTGCAATACAAATAGAGTTGTAACTAGTGTTAAAAGTCGAATCAAAATACAAAGATATGGATGAAAACAAAGATAAACAGAATTTGACAGAAGGAAATGACGCATGAACAAGAAAATCTTAAAAATTAATTCTAAATATGCTACAATTACAACTTTGAAAAAATCCTACAGTAGTAACAGTAGTAACTTCTATATGAAGTCAGCAGAGTAGACTTCACAATGAAGTCTTAAATTCAAATTATTAAAGACGGGAAGCAAAATTAAATAGGCGGGAAACGAAATTAAATAGGCGGGAAACGAAATTAAATAGACGGAAAATAAAATTAAATAGGCGGGAAACGAAATTAAATAGACTTCATATTGAAGTCTACTACTATGAGTTAGCTGCAAAATGAAACAAGAAAACTGATTCAACCATGCATATTACAAATAAACATGTCAAACTCACACACAAGTAAGTAGGTTGGCTAAAACCAACACATGAACAAGAAAATCTTAAAAATTCGATATAAATATACTATAATTACAACTTTAATATCATTATGTAGTAGACTTCTATATGAAGTCATCCGCGTAGACTCCAGATGAAGTCTACTACTAGTGACCTAGTTCAATATGAAACAAGAAAACTGATTCAACAATGCATATAACAAATAAACATGTCAAACTCACACACAAGCAAGTAGGTAGGCTAAAACCAACGCATGAACAAGAAAATCTTAAAAATTCGTTATAAATATGCTTAATTACAACTTTAATAAAATCATTACATAGTAGACTTCTATATGAAGTCAGTAGCGTAGACTCCAATGAAGTCTACTACTAGTGACCTAGTTGCAATATGAAACAAGAAAACTGATTCAGCAATGCATATAACAAATAAACATGTCAAACTCACACACAAGCAAGTAGGTAGGCTAAAACCAACGCATGAACAAGAAAATCTTAAAAATTCGTTATAAATATGCTATAATTACAACTTTAAAAAATCATTACGTAGTAGACTTCTCTATGAAGTCTAACGAGTAGACTCCAAATGAAGTCTACTCTCCCGGGTTACTTTTGCAATTGACAATTAACGAAGCAGACTTCACCACGTCTACTCGCCCGAGTAGACGTCTAGAGAAGTCTGCATTCGTTAATTGTCAATTGCAAGTAGACTTCACTTGAAGTCTACTCCGAAAAATGGTCAATTGACCAAACTTTGACTTTCCGAGTTAGACTTCATAACAGCAGTAGACTTCAAGAAGTCTACTTTTTAAGTAGTCTTGACGAAGTCTACTTTTTTAGTAGACTTCTCTCGGGTTAGTTTTGCAATTCAAATATCTGAGTAGACTTCTCCAAGAAGTCTACTGCCTCAGTAGACGGCTAGTGAAGTCTACTCGTTTAGTTCTGGTGTTGACCAAATTACGATTAAATTAATAGTAGACTTCTTTCGCAGTCTACTGTCCTCAGTAGACGGCTAGTGAAGTCTACTATTTAAATGATATTATTGGTCAATGTTTTGATGTTTTCGTCAACCCCAAAAGTAACCTCAGTAGACGTCACCCGAAGTCTACTATAAAAGTCAAAATCTGGTCAAATGCAATATTAACCTCGCTTAAAAGTAGACTTCTCGAGTAGACTTCTCCGAAAAGCCCCTTTGGTCAAATGCAAAACTAACCTGGCCACTACGAGTATGACGTGTCCTCTATTTTTTTCTTACCAAAGCAAAATAGTAGACTGCAAATGAAGTCTACTCGCCAAATGGTCAAATGCAAAACTAACCTATGCTTTGACTAGTAGACGTCAAATGAAGTCTACTTCCGCGAAACAGATGGAAAAACCCAGAAAATCATGTTTGAATTACCTGAATCTGGTTTTTAGCTTCGTCGACTGTCAAAAACTGTGAGGCTGACCACCACCAAAGAAACCCAGACTCTATGTATGCAAGAATCATCTACTATGCACATATAAAAGGGTCTGAAATTTGGAAAATTGAATTTAGGAGTTTTAGAGATGAAAATCAAGAGAAAATGGCGAAAATGAGTTGGCGAACTCAAATGGTGAGTTTTAAGAGGTTAAATTGTGGTGGGTAGAGCATTAAGAGCTTCAGATCTGGTTGTTAATGGTGGTTGGAAGAATTGATGTCGATGACATTTTCGTGAATAAGTGAAGAAGATGAGGATGTGTTTGTCTTTGTCATTTTCGAAATAAATCAAATATATTCATAAGTAATGGCAAAGTAATGGCATTTTCGTGAATTATCAGATCTACCAAGGTTAGAAGGGAGACAATGTGGCATTTGTTGGAGAGAAAAAATGGAGGGTTACATTTGCAATTAACATCAAATTATAGGTCATTTTTGCAAATACCCCTTGTAATGTAGACCTAGAGAGTTGGGTATGGGCTACATGTACGTCGTGAGTGGCAAACTCTCAAAGTGATCTGACGAATAACAGTCCTGGTGTCTTTTGTTATAAGTTTTTCTAATGGTGCTCTAAAGGTGATGTAAAGAATTATGTTCGTGAGTATAACGATAAAAGATGGGTGTTAGTTTTCATTAGAAGTTGAAGGCCAAAACTTTGTATGGTATTTGATTTAAAGAAAGGATTGTTGGTATATCAATCTAAGTCCTATATCATAAGTTTAGAAAATATTGTCTAGTATATAAGTAATGTCTAACTCTGACTCGTACAAAGTTTTCTGTAAACAACACGATATCTTACGAAAGCGACACTATATTTTGGAAGAAATATCCGAAGACAAAAGACGTAGCTTTTAAATTCGAATACTTATATGGAACATAGTTTCCACTCGGAGGTTACGAAATCTATCTCGAAAAATATGAAGTCAAGTTCGGGTGATCGGAAGAAAGTTATTTGGAAATTCTCGG
>FNXX01000317.1:0-15946 GCA_900108845.1 Iljinskaea planisiliqua
TTAAAACAATCAGTAAACAGCATGGTGTTTTAAAAAGTTAAAACAACAAGGTGTTCTAAAAACAAACAAAAGAAACAATAAGGTGTCCCAACCCTCAGGTTCCTAATTGGTGCACCTTTAAAATCACTAAGTACAAGCCATAGTGACTTGTACATTATTACCCAAAGGTAATGACTCCTAAGCAACTCAACATAGTGACTCATCTGCCTCATTAAAACCATGCTGAGAAAACCCAGTGGGACAAAACTCATCATGGGAAAAAGAGTACAGACTCATCACCTTAAGTTACTTAGTTATCATTACTGGGTGGAGTCTTCTAGCTGAAGATGTTGAACACTTGAATAGCAGGTAAGGTAAGTAATCCTTCTGCTAGAAGTGAATGAGCTTCCTTAGCCAGTTCCTTAGGTCTGGATCAAGTGACCCTTCCTACTATCTCTGGCTCTTCCTTTGGCTCCTTAGATGTTGTGCTATCCATGATTACATCATCCTCTCCCTCTTGAAAAGGATTTGTCCTCAAATCTGTATCTGCAACATAAGGGAGCAAGTCAGAAACATTGAATGTTGTAGAGATATTATACTTACCTTGGAGATCAATCTGGTAGGCATTATTGTTGATTCTCTTGACAACTTCAAATGGTCCGTCCATTCGTGGCATAAGCTTGCTTTTCCTCTCCTCTGGAAACCTGTCTTTCCTCAAATGAATCCACACCAAGTCTCCTTCTTCGAAGATCAACTCCTTTCTGCCCTTGTTTGCGTGCTTCTCATACTGTTTAGTCTTCTTCTCTATGTTCTCCTTGGCCTTAGCATGTATCTTCCACACCTGTTCAGCTTTTTCCTTTCCATATAAACTGCTTTTCACACTTAAAGGCAAAGGGATCAAGTCTAGAGGTGATTGTGGATTAAAACCATATACAATTTCAAAAGGGGAAAAGAGAGATGCAGAGTGCTTAGCATGGTTGTAAGCAAACTCCACGTGAGGTAGGCACTCTTCCCATGACTTGATGTTGCTTTTAACCAAAGTCCTGAGGAGTGTAGACAAGGTCCTGTTCACCACCTCTGTTTGTCCATCAGTTTGGGGGTGACATGTAGTGGAGAATGCAAGCTTTGTTCCTAGTTTAGCCCATAAGGTTCTCCAAAAATGTCCTAGGAATTTAGTGTCCCTGTCTGAAACTATCTCTTGAGGCATCCCATGCAGTCTTACTACTTCCCCGAAAAACAAGTTAGCTACACAGACAGCATCATCTGTCTTGTGACTGGCAATGAAGTGTGCCATCTTGCTGAACCTGGCAACAACTACAAAGATAGAATCTCTACCATTCCTAGTTCGGGGTAAGCCAAGCACAAAATCCATAGAGATATGAGTCCAAGGTTGAGAAGGAATAGGGAGAGGGGTGTACAAACCGTGAGGTTGCGCCTTACTCTTTGCCATTTTACAGACAGCACATCTAGAACAAACCCTCTCAACGTCAGTCTTCATGTTAGACCAATAGAAGTGGTCTTGCAATCCAAGTAAAGTCTTTGCTTGTCCACCTCCATGAGCTTCTCTTACTAACAGTTCTCTGATTGAACCCCGTGGTATACATAGGCGGTTGTTATAGAACATATATCCTTCCTGTCTATGATACTTTTCAAAAGCAAACTTATGGCACTTGCCATAGCTCTCAGCAAAATCAATGTCAGTTTCATAGAGATCTATTATATGATCTAACTCATCTAACTTTGAAGTTAAGGTAGATACAAGTGTGTACCTTCTGGATAATGTATCTGCAACTACATTATCCTTACCTTTCTTGTATCTAATAATGTATGGGAAGGTCTCTATAAACTCCATCCATCTGGCATGTCTTTTATTGAGCTTCTGTTATCCCTTAAGGTGCTTTAAAGACTCATGATCTGTGTGAATGACAAATTCCTTGGGCCACAAGTAGTGCTGCCACATTTGGAGAGCTCTAACCAAAGCATATAGTTCTTTGTCATAGGTTGGGTAGTTGGCTGTGGCTCCTCCTAACTTCTCACTAAAGTATGCCACTGGTTTCCTATCCTGCATCAACACAGCACCAATACCAACTCCTGAGGCATCACATTCAATTTCAAATGTTTTAAGAAAATCAGGAAGAACTAAAAGGGGAGCATTGATAAGCTTCTCTTTAAGGGCTATAAAAGCCTGTTCTTGTGCATCCTCCCATCTGAACCCGACTTCTTTCTTGATAACTTCAGTTAATGGTGCGGCCAGAGTGCTAAAGTTTGGCACAAATCTTCTGTAGAACCCTGCTAACCCATGAAAGCTCCGAACTTCTCCAATACTCTTAGGTGTAGGCCATTCTTTGATGGCTTTAACCTTCTCTTCATCAACCTTAACTCCTTCTGCACTAACAACAAAGCCTAGAAAAACAACCTCAGTAGTACAGAATGAACATTTAGAGAAGTTAGCAAAGAGAGATTGAGAACGAAGAACCTCCAGAACTTGTCGGATGTGTCCTAGATGTCTCAGACCTTTGCTGTAGATGAGGATGTCATCAAAGTAGACTACCACAAAGACTCCAATGAATGGTCTCAAGGCATGATTCATGAGGCGCATGAAGGTACTGGGAGCATTGGTGAGACCAAATGGCATGACTAGCCACTCATACAAGCCTTGCTTGGTTTTGAAAGCAGTCTTCCACTCATCCCCTTTCTTCATTCTGATCTGGTGGTAACCACTCTTCAAATCGATTTTAGAAAAGATTGTGGAGCCAAATAACTCATCTAGCATGTCATCAAGCCTTGGAATAGGATGTCTGTACTTCACTGTGATATTGTTGATAGCTCTGCAGTCTACACACATCCTCCATGATCCATCTTTCTTAGGAACCTAGAACTGGTACTGCACAGGGGCTGAGACTCTCTCTGATGTGGCCTTTATTCATCAACTCTTCCACTTGCTTCTGAAGTTCCTTGGTCTCCACAGGGTTGGTTCTGTAAGCTGGTCTGTTTGGTAGCACTGACCCTGGTACTAGATCAATTTGATGCTCAATCCCATGAATTGGAGGTAAGCCTGGAGGTATCTCTTCTGGAAAGACATCCTTGTACTCCTCAATGATCTCTATCATCTCTTGTGGTAGTTTCTTTAAGGGTTTGGTGCTAGCAAGTGTCTCCTTGTAGACAAACATGAAGGTTGTCATCTCTGGATCAAAGAGTTTGTTGAACTCACTGTGATTGATGTACAAGCTGTTTGAGACCCTTTACTTATCCTTGCGGTTCATGTGGAGCTGGTCTTTGTAGATTTCGCTGGGTGATAAGGGTAGGAGAGTGACCTTGCGCCCTTTAAACTCAAAGACCAGGTCCACATGAACCGCAAGGATAAGTAAAGGGTCTCAAACAGCTTGTACATCAATCACAGTGAGTTCCGATAAAATCTTCTGTCAATGGCTAGCTTGACAAGTACTTGCTGGGAGACAGTTAAGGCCCCTTTGTTGTCTAACCATTGAACCTGATAAGGCCTTGGGTGTGAAGTGGTTTTGAGGCTGAGTTTCTTCACCATATCTTCTCACTTGCTGCATTGGTGCAGTTACCTCCATCTACAATCAGGGTGCAAACCTTATCCTGGACCACACATCTGGTGTGGAAGAGATTCTCACGCTGCCCTCTATCATCTGGATGGATCTGAACACTCAAGGTTCTGCGTGCCACTAACATTTCTCCAACTGCTGCTGGTTCTTCTTCTTCTTCTGTACCAACATCGGTTTCACTCTCTGAGCTATCTTGAGGTACTATCTCTCCTCCTTCTTGTAGCAGGAACATCTTTTTGTTGGGACAGTCTCTGGAGTAATGCCCCATGCCTTGGCATTTAAAGCATCTGATGTTGCTAGTGGAAGTTCCACTCCTTGGTTTAAACTCGATCTTGACCTCTTCCTTGACTGTAGTGGAAGATGGTTTGTGATCCTTGGTGTAAGCTGGTTTACTGAGCTCCTTAGGCTTTGGAGTGTTAGAGGAGAAGTTTGATCTGCGAATTTTCCTCTTGATCTGTGATTCAGTCAATTCGTCCTTATGCACCATCTCTTGTACATCTTCATAGTTTTGTAATTCAACTTTATCCTGAATCTCTCTGTTAAGTCCCCCAAGGAACCTAGACATCACCATGTCTTCACCTTCTCTCAGATCAGCTCTGATCAGTAAGGTCTCCAACTCTTGGTAATAGTCTCGAACTGACTTAGTCCCTTGTATGAGACGTCTGAGCTTGTTGAGGATCTCTCTCTGGTAGTGTGCAGGAACAAACTTCTTTCTCATTTGCGTGATGAGTTGCTCCCAGGTGGTGATAGGAAGCTCCCTGTGTCGATATCGGGTGATTCCCAACTGCTCTCACCACAAGAGTGCATACCCATTGAATTCTGATACAACTATCTTCACCTTGTTAAGATCATATGTTCCTTGAACCAAGAAGTTTGATTCCATCTTCCTCTCCCAATCCAGGTAAGCTTCTGGATAATTGGTGTCGTGGAAAGAGGGGAACTGAATCTTAATGTGCCTCAGCTGCTGTCCTAAAGGATCATAGTCTCTGACGTGGCCTCTGAGTCGATCCCTCCTTATGGTGTGAAGACTGTCATCTGACCTCTCTTCTTCCTCTGAGTACTCAGGTTCTGTCTCCAGTTGGACTCGGTGAGTTTGGCGTCGAGGTGTTCTGTTGCCTCTGCGTCTTTCTCTCCCCATACCCTCGGTGTTTCTGGTCTGATGGGTGCTGGGTTCCCTACCTCCTGTAGGTGGTCGGACGGTGTTGCCTCTAGGTTTCCTGGAAGAGGATCCCACATGAGCTTTCCCCTTGGCAAGGCGCATAGCCTCTCTAGGGCTTGGTGGTTCTGATGAGGCAGTCTCTGCTGTGCTATGCTCCTTCAACAGATCCTTGAAGCGGACCTCAAACTTGTTGTTGAGCTGTTCTATCTGTTGCATAAGTTGAGTAGCCACAGATTGATTTGCCTCTCTGATCTGTTGAGCCATGGTTTGATTCAGAGCTTCCATAGCTTCTGCTGAAAGCTCCATGGTACCTGAAACAATCAAAACAGCTCACAGTAAAAAGTCCTAAAAAAAAACTTCTGTATACCTAAAACTTTTAAAACTTGTTGCATAAAGGAATGAAAAACACAAAAAGGAAAAGAGAGGGTTTTCTAGGGATTGCTCGGCCTTTGGTTCAGAGTTGGCTCTGATACCACCTGATATGAACTCCCTTGATCACTCCAACGAAAGGCTGATGATCGTGTGAGACTGGATGTGATGTAATCATGGATAGCACAACATCTAAGGAGCCAAAGGAAGAGCCAGAGGTAGTAGGAAGGGTCACTCGATCCAGAGCTAAGGAACTGGCTAAGGAAGCTCATTCACTTCTAGCAGAAGGATTACTTACCTTACCTGCTATTCAAGTGTTCAACATCTTCAGCCAGAAGACTCCACCCAGTAATGATAACTAAGTAACTTAAGGTGATGAGTCTGTACTCTTTTTCCCATGATGAGTTTTGTCCCACTGGGTTTTCTCAACATGGTTTTTAGTGAGGCAGATGAGTCACTATGTTGAGTTGCTTAGGAGTCATTACCTTTGGGTAATAATGTACAATTCACTATGGCTCTGTACTTAGTGATTTTAAAGGTGCACCAATTAGGAACCTGAGGGTTGGGACACCTTGTTGTTTCTTTTGTTTGTTTTTAGAACACCTTGTTTGATACGATTCTGACCGGCTCGTTTCATAAACCTGACTGCCCGACTGAGCCAACAAGAATGCAGCAGCTGGACCATGGAGATTTCGGCTTCAAAACAACATTTAGAGGAGGATTCACTCGACCAAGTGGCTATGATGGACATTCTGGTCGTGCCAAAACTCACTTGGTTCAGGCAGAATCAACAGATGGTTGAAGTTCCCTTCTACCCGGCCAAAGCGATTTACTTAGGCCACCCGAGGAAGCATGACCCAGATTTTAGGAACCCCTTCCTAAATCCATTTTCAGGAAGCCCTTCCTAAAGCCTTCCTAAAAACGCTTCAACTTCTCAACAAAGGAAATCGAGATTACTTTGGATTTGATCAACATTCGACCAGGCCTGCTGAATACTTGCCAAAGCCCATTTCAGAAGCCTACTTCTCAATTCTACAAAGGCCAGGCGGATTTAATCAGATCAAGAGTCATTTTCAGTTGAAAAGTCAATCAAACTTCATTAAAAACTAGTCTAAGGCATTAACTAGGTTCTAGTTTTGAGTTGCCTTATTTTTAACACATTCTACCTAGTTTTTAATACATTTGTATGCTATTTAAACACAATTTCGTGGTTAATGAAAAGAAGAGATGTTTTGTAACGTCCCAAAACCACACTAAGGCCCGAACGCGGATCATGGGGCCAGAAAGGGAGGCCGGGTTGGAAGACCTGGGTCGTTAAGGTCATGGTCCGTAAGGGTGAAGGCCGGACAGGACGAAGGTCCTAATCCGAGCTAAGTAAGGGAGGGAAACAGCTCTCCCGAGCAGGAACGTCAGCTGGTGACGGTTGGGGAAGCTCACGGGCCAGAAGGGGCAGTGACACTCCAGCTAAGTCAGCTGGTTCAGCTTGCGGCCAGCTCGGCCAGCTGGAGAGAGTGACCCTCAGCTGGGGCCTGCTGGTGACCCAGTGAGCTAGCTGGGTCAGCTAGTGCTCGGGGCAGTTGAGTTCGACAGGCGAAGGGGCATAGGTGAAGAGGTGCCTGTTCGCAGGATCACCACGAACCAGGGCGACCCTTTCTGAAAGGAGGCGTCTGGTCGTGTGGTAACTGTCAAACCGGGGAGGGCCTCGCCTATAAATACCAGGGCCCCTGCGACTTGATCGACATCAGTTTTCCTGCAGAGGAAAGAAACCGTAAACAGAAAGAAAAGAGAGATTAACCGATTACGATCGGAAGTGAGAAAGAAAAGGCTACGACCGGGAAGAGATGTCCGGAGAAGGGGAAGTTCCGGCCGTCGATAAAGGCAAAGGCCTTGCCGATCGTGATCAAGCCCGAAAGGTACGTACGACTAAACCCTCGTCTAACCGTCGATCCTGGATCGCCGGTGGCAACCGTTGCGATCCCGGAACCGGACTGACGGGGCTCGGTCTTGCTACCTTGACTTGTCTCCCTCTCTACCTTTCTATACGGCTGATCCGTGAGAGTTGGTTTCGGCCGATCTTATGTGAAAGCAGTTACGTTGTGTCGCAACTGCTCGGGCATTACTTAGAGTGCGAGAAGCGGTTACCAAGGTCGGGTCGCTTAGTGCACCTGGATCAGGCTTCGGGTCGATCTGGGTTGAATCCGTAAAGGAACCTTTGGCCGTATGGTCACGTCGGGATGCCTGGGGAGGGTTGCGTACAATAACTGCCGGTTGCCTATGGGAATCGTCCGGTTCGTAAGGAACTCGGACAGAACGGACGGTTGGTACCAAGGGTCGGTTAAACGCGACCGGTGGACCTCCGCGTCTGTTCGGCCAATAACACCGTTGGAGCGAGGGGCCTTACGGTCGGTTATGGGATGGATAGGGTGACCCGGTGCGAGTGTGTAAACGTACCAGGGACATGTCCTGCGTGTCTTTGGCCGGTAAAACCACTTGGCCGATGGGCCCGGTCCGCTCGTGAACCTCAGACCGTTCGGCGTGATTGCACCTGTTCGGTACATAGGCCGTCACGGCCGAATCCCGACTTCGACCCACAGAGCCAGTGTGAGTGTCGGCATGCCTCAGATGTGTAGAAACATATCCTTCGGTGACCGTACCTCTACGGTCAATACAAGTGGTCTGGTCGCGAGAATTCGGAGCAGTGCTGCGGTCGGTCGAAAGGCCGATACGTGCCAAGGAGTGCAACGGTCTCTGGCCGTTGGTTCCTCCGGACAGATGGTTCGGCCATTTGTCCCTAAGGCTACCTAGTTGTCACTTGGTCATGTGGGGCGGTTGGTTGAATGACTAAGTACAATTAGGGAAAGTCTTGGGATGAGTTAGGATAGGCTTCGGCTATACTAACGGGGCAATAGGGTTCTGGGAAAGCATATGCATAGTTCAGTTGCGGATCAGTCCGGTTTCTGACATGCTAATATCTTTTCAGGACGTGAGGTTGGCCCGAGTACGGACCAAGCCTAGGTGCACGGTTCGGCGGCCCCCTGATGATGTGTGGTGTGTGTTAGGAACTCAGGATAGGATGGGATCGGTCCATGTAAAGCCTTCGGGCAAATTTTAACAAGCTGTGTCGAATCCTTATATCAATAAGAGTTCCTTTTTCATTATTTATCTCCTTTAATTTCCGCATAATGGTAGATAGAGGAACCTCCTGGATTAGAAATGTTAAGTTGTTTGGATAGGGCCTTAGTCTCTTGGGGACTAAGAAGTGGGACAACTGATCTGGATCGTGGATCCGGGTCGGGGTGTTTCAAGTTGGTATCAGAGCATGCTTGATTCTAGGACAGTGAGGTTACGGGATAGTACACACACACACGTCAGGCGCCGAAGGACCAGTGTTAGGTTTTCTTGTTTTCCTTGGTTCAATAGGCTATTAGACGGTTCTAATATACTTTGAACTTGTAGGATGAGAAAACTAAGTCCTCCAAAAGGAGGAAGTCTAGGAAAACCGCAGTGGATGTCACACTGGCGGGGATAGGAACTTCCAACCAAATGGTTGACGACCCGACTGGACCTGTGGTCGGGAATGGGAATACCGGTACGGTAATTCCTCCCGTGACCACTCAGACCCGTACGGGGGAGGTTGGGATTGAGCAAGTGGAAGAGGAGGAAATGGCCGAATCCTCCAACGTGGAACGGGACCATGTTGGTAAGGATACCAGGGCTGACGGCGTGAGCCGGCCTGCCATCCCTTCTACAGAAGAGGTGTGGGCAGCCCTGCAGACGGTCATGACCCAGATGATCACTTTGACTCAGACCCTTACCCCGGCTGAGAACCCTACCGTGGGTCAATCCACGGGAAAGGAAACTACAGGGGTTTTGAAAGGGGTCCAACGAGTCGAGGATGAGGACGTGGTTGAAATAGACCCGCCTCGTGTGGTCCGTAGAGTAGACTATCTGAGTCTGCTGGATCACATTTCCCGTTTGGGAACAAAACACTTCAAGGGGAGTATAGACCCCGTTGAAGCGGATGAGTGGAGAAGCCGTTTAGTACGGAACTTCAGCTCGACCCGATGTCCAGAGGACTACAGGAAGGACATAGCAGTCCATTTCCTAGAAGGGGACGCCCATAACTGGTGGCTTACTGTGGATAAGCGCACTGGGGGCAAGTTAACGTCTTTTGCGGAATTTGAGACGGAATTCAACCGCAAATACTTTCCAACCGAGGCATGGGATCGGATGGAAAGTAGATTCCTAGAACTCACCCAAGGCCGGAGAACGGTACGGGAATATGAGGAGGAATTTAACCGTCTGCGTAAGTACGTAGGACGGGAGTTTGAGGAGGAATCTACCCAAGTCCAGAGGTTTTTCCGTGGACTTAAGGTCGACCTCCGGGTCCACTGTGCGGTACGGAAGTTTGCTTCCGTATCAGAACTAGTGGAGAGAGCCGCTTTGCTGGAGGTCATCCTGGCTGAAGAAAGTCGGGTTAAGGCTCAGGCAAAGACCGGCCAAGGGAATAAGCCTGGTACCCATAAAAGAAAGTGGGACCAGGAGAAGGATGGCCCGGGGCCATCCGATTGCCCCAGTTGCGGCCGAAAGCACTATGGAAAGTGCTGGAAGGCAATGGGAGTGTGTGCCAAGTGCGTCAGGATGGACCATGATGTCTTGAACTGCCCTAGGCTGAGAGAAGGGATGACCAGTGAATCGGGAAAGACCTGCTACCACTGCGGTAAGGCCGGACATTTTGCAAGGGAATGTCCAAGGCAGCAAGGGGGTAGACAGGGAAACCCGAGAAGTAATCCTGGTGGGGCAGTTCCTGTGGCTCAGGCCGCCAATGCAATCACTGGTACGTTATGACCCGAGCCTAGTCTTGAAGATTCTATGCATTGCATTAGAATAAGATGGGGGGGGGGGGGTAGAATCCTTAGCATTCTGGGAATGTGTAGGGACCCTGAACATAGGTGGTGTAGAAGCACACACCTTATTTGATTCCGGGGCTACGCATAGTTTTGTGAGCCCGAAATTGGTATTGAGGGGAAAGCTAAGGATGGAGGCCACCATGGAAGGCAGCATAGTGAATGCGGCCGGTGGTCAAGTCATGCTCCCTCAGGGGCTGATAAGAAAGGTCCCGGTCCTTGTTAAAGGAACCGAAATGCCTGTTGACCTGGTAGTCATCGAACTCAAGAATCACGAGGTGATTTTGGGGATGGACTGGCTAGGAAGAAACAAGGCGACTCTCGACTGTCACCGGGGGCGTGTACGGTTTGAGAGGGAGGAGGGGACGTTGGAATTCCATGGGATCCGACCAACCTCGGGGAGCTTGTTGGTTTCGGCCATTCAAGCGGAAAGGATGTTGATGAAGGGGTGCGAGGCATACTTGGCCACCATCAACATCCCGGAATTGGGAAAGGAAGCTGAGATGGATACCATACCGGTGGCCAGGGAGTTTGGGGATGTGTTCCAGACCCTGTCCGGCTTGCCACCAGAGAGGGCGGACCCATTCACCATCGAACTGGAACCAGGTACGGTACCACTCTCTAAGGCTCCTTATAGAATGGCTCCGGCCGAAATGGCTGAGCTTAAAAAGCAGTTAGAGGAATTGCTGGAAAAGGGATTTATAAGACCGAGTAGTTCTCCTTGGGGAGCACCGGTCTTATTTGTCAAAAAGAAGGATGGGAGTTTCCGGTTATGCATAGATTACCGAGGCATAAACCGGGTTACTGTGAAAAACAAGTACCCGTTGCCTCGGATAGATGAACTATTGGACCAACTCAAGGAGGCGGCCTGGTTCTCTAAGATAGATCTAGCATCCGGATACCATCAGACTCCGATCGCTCATGAAGATGTCAGAAAGACCGCGTTTAGGACCAGGTACGGCCATTATGAGTTTGTTGTCATGCCATTTGGCCTTACCAATGCTCCTGCGGCCTTCATGAAAATGATGAATGAGGTTTTCCGGGATTGTCTCGACGAGTTTGTGATCATCTTCATTGATGACATACTTGTCTATTCAAAAACGGAAACCGATCATCATAAACATCTAAGGATCGTGCTGGAAAGGTTGAGGGAGCATAAGCTCTATGCCAAGCTGAGTAAATGCAGCTTCTGGCAAAGGACCATCGGGTTCTTGGGACACATTGTCTCGGAACAAGGTGTGTCAGTAGATCTGGAAAAAGGTTAAGGCCATCAGAGAATGGCCTAGACCGAAGAATGCCACGAAAGTAAGGAGCTTCCTGGGTTTGGCCGGATACTACAGGAAGTTTGTGAAAGGTTTTGCAAGTATGGCTAAGGCCATGACTGTGCTAACCGGGAAGGGAGTGAAATTCGTGTGGTCGGAAGCTTGTGAGGAGAGTTTCTCGAAACTCAAGGACATGCTGACCAAAGCACCGGTCCTGGCCTTGCCTGAGGCCGAGGAGCCATATACGGTGTACACGGACGCTTCCATCACAGGCTTGGGATGTGTTCTGATGCAAAAGGACCGAGTAATCGCTTGTGCATCCAGACAGCTCCGAAAACATGAGGGAAACTACCCCACACATGACTTGGAGATGGCGGCTGTGGTGTTTGCCTTAAAGATTTGGCGGTCCTACCTTTATGGGGCTAAGGTACAAATCTTTACCGACCATAAAAGTTTGAAATATATGTTCACGCAGCCCGAACTCAATTTAAGGCAGCGGAGATGGATGGAATTGGTGGCCGATTATGATCTTGACATAGCTTACCATCCGGGGAAAGCCAACTCTGTGGCCGATGCTTTAAGCAGAAGGAGGACAGAGGTGGAGGTCAGGAAAGATGCGGAGGTACTGGTCAATATGATCGGGACTCTCAATCTGAATGGCCTGTCCACGGATGTCGAACCTCTAGGCCTAGGAGCGGCTGACCAGGCTGATTTGCTTACTAGAATTAAGATTGCTCAAGGAAAGGATGAGAATCTTAAGAAAATAGTAAGTAATGATAAGACCGCGTACCAAACTTCTAACAATGGGACCATCGTGGTCCATGGAAGAGTTTGTGTGCCCGATGATAAGCCGTTGAAAGAAGAGATCTTAAAAGAGGCACATCAATCCAAATTCTCCATACATCCCGGACTCAATAAAATGTACCGTGACCTGAAGCGGTACTATCATTGGGTCGGCATGAAACGGGATGTGGCCGAGTGGGTTTCCCGTTGTCCAATATGTCAACTGGTCAAGGCAGAACATCAGGTGCCGAGTGGGCTGCTACAAAGCCTACCCATCCCGGAATGGAAGTGGGACCATATCACAATGGATTTTGTGACTGGGTTGCCCACGACCAAGACCAAAAAGGATGCGGTCTGGGTGGTTGTAGATCGGCTCACTAAATCTGCCCATTTCATACCCATCAGGAAGACTGATGGAGTGGAGAAGTTAGCCGGAAAATACATCAATGAAATCGTGAGACTTCATGGTGTACCGGCCAGTATCGTCTCGGATAGGGATGGCCGATTCACTTCACACTTCTGGCAGGCAATCCAGAAGGCTTTGGGAACAAAGGTGAAAATGAGTACGGCCTATCACCCACAGACTGACGGCCAGTCAGAAAGAACTATACAAACCTTAGAGGACATGTTGAGAGCCTGCGTCCTGGAGTGGGGAGACTCCTGGGAAAGGTACTTACCTCTGGCTGAATTCGCTTATAACAATAGCTATCAGTCAAGTATAGACATGTCCCCATATGAGGCACTGTATGGGAGGCCGTGCCGAACCCCCTTATGCTGGACCCAAGTTGGGGAACGAAGCATAATCGGACCGGCCATTGTGGATGAAACCACCGAGAAGATAAAGTTCCTCAAAAGGAAAATGAAAGAGGCACAGGATCGGCAGAAAAGCTACGCGGACAAGAGGAGAAAAGATCTGGAGTTCCAGGTAGGGGACTGGGTCTATCTAAAAATGATTACCTTCAAAGGCCGGGCCAGAGTATCGAAACGGGGCAAGCTGGACCCGAGATACTTAGGACCATTTAAAGTTTTGAAGAAGGTCGGAACGGTGGCCAATAAGTTAGACCTACCGAGGGAAATGGAAGCATTTCATGATGTATTCCATGTTTCTCAACTCCGCAAATGCTTGTCTGACCGAGATGTGCTCGAACCTGCGTTGCCACCGGACCTGAAGCCAAATCTGGCCTTGGAAACATGGCCGGTGAGAATTGAGGACCGGATGGAAAAGGCGACCAGGAAGAAAACCGTTCCTATTGTGAGAGTAGTGTGGACTTGCAATGGGAAAGAGGAAACAACTTGGGAAACCGAGGCTAAGATGAAGACTGTGTACCCGGAATGGTTTGGGTTGGCCATGAGGGAATACCAGTCGGATTCGGGGACGAATCCCTCAGTGGTGGGGGAGACCTGTAACGTCCCAAAACCACACTAAGGCCCGAACGCGGACCATGGGGCCAGAAAGGGAGGCCGGGTTGGAAGACCTGGGTCGTTAAGGTCATGGTCCGTAAGGGTGAAGGCCGGAAAGGACGAAGGTCCTAATCCGAGCTAAGTAAGGGAGGGAAACAGCTCTCCCGAGCAGGAACGTCAGCTGGTGACGGTTGGGGAAGCTCACGGGCCAGAAGGGGCAGTGACACTCCAGCTAAGTCAGCTGGTTCAGCTCGCGGCCAGCTCGGCCAGCTGGAGGGAGTGACCCTCAGCTGGAGCCAGCTGGTGACCCAGTGACTAGCTGGGTCAGCTAGTGCTCGGAGCAGTTGAGTTCGACAGGCAAAGGGGCATAGGTGAAGAGGTGCCTGTTCGCAGGGTCACCACGAACCAGGGCGACCCTCTCTGAAAGGAGGCGTCTGGTCGTGTGGTAACTGTCAAACAGGGGAGGGCCTCGCCTATAAATACCAGGGCCCCTGCGACTTGATCGACATCAGTTTTCCTGCAGAGGAAAGAAACCGTAAACAGAAAGAAAAGAGAGATTAACTGATTACGATCGGAAGTGAGAAAGAAAAGGCTACGACCGGGAAGAGATGTCCGGGAAGGGGAAGTTCCGGCCGTCGATAAAGGCAAAGGCCTTGCCGATCCAGATCAAGCCCGAAAGGTACGTACGACTAAACCCGTGTCTAACCGTCGATCCTGGATCGCCGGTGGCAACCGTTGTGATCCCGGAACCGGACTGACGGGGCTCGGTCTTGCTACCTTGACTTGTCTCCCTCTCTACCTTTCTATACGGCTGATCCGTGAGATTGGTTTCGGCCGATCTCATGTGAAAGCAGTTACGTTGTGTCGCAACTGCTCGGGCATTACTTAGAGTGCGAGAAGCGGTTACCAAGGTCGGGTCGCTTAGTGCGCCTGGATCAGGCTTCGGGTCGATCTGGGTTGAATCCATAAAGGAACCTTTGGCCGTATGGTCACGTCGGGATGCCTGGGAAGGGTTGCGTACAATAACTGCCGGTTGCCTATGGGAATCGTCCGGTTCAAAGAATCTGGACAGGACGGACGGTTGGTACCAAGGTCGGTTAAACGCGACCTGTGGACCTCCGCGTCTGTTCGGCCAATAACACCGTTGGAGCGAGGGGCTTACGGTCGGTTACGGGATGGATAGGGTGACCCGGTGCGAGTGTGTAAACGTACCAGGGACATGTCCTGCGTGTCTTTGGCCGGTAAAACCACTTGGCCAATGGGCCCGGTCCGCTCGTGAACCTCCGACTGTTCGGCGTGATTGCACCTGTTCGGTACATAGGCCGTCACGGCCGAATCCCGACTTCGACCCACAGAACCGGTGTGAGTGTCGGCATGCCTCGGATGTGTAGAAACATATCCTTGGGTGACCGTACCTCTACGGTCAGTACAAGTGGTCTGGTCGCGAGAATTCGGAGCAGTGCCGCGGTCGGTCGAAAGGCCGATACGTGCCAAGGAGTGCCACGGTCTCTGGCCGTTGGTTCCTCCGGACAGATGGTTCGACCATTTGTCCCTAAGGCTACCTAGTTGTCACTTGGTCATGTGGGGCGGTTGGTTGAATGACTAAGTACAATTAGGGAAAGTCTTGGGATGAGTTAGGATAGGCTTCGGCTATACTAACGGGGCATAAGGGTTCTGGGAAAGCATATGCATAGTTCAGTTGCGGATCAGTCCGGTTTCTGACATGCTTATATCTTTTCAGGACGTGAGGTTGGCCCGAGTACGGACCAAGCCTAGGTGCACGGTTCGGCGGCCCCCTGATGATGTGTGGTGTGTGTTAGGAACTCAGGATAGGATGGGATCGGTCCATGTAAAGCCTTCGGGCAAACTTTAACATGCTGTATCGAATCCTTATATCAATAAGAGTTCCTTTTTCATTATCTATCTCCTTTAATTTCCGCATAATGGTAGATAGAGGAACCTCCTGGATTAGAAATGTTAAGTTGTTTGGATAGGGCCTTAGTCTCTTGGGGACTAAGAAGTGGGACAACTGATCTGGATCGTGGATCCGGGTCGGGGTGTTTCATGTTTTGAGTTGAAACCTTGTGTTTTGTGAGAGAGTGATTCTCTTTGTTCCTCTGAAACTGTTCGATCTTCTTGGTGTGTAATATCCAAGAACCTTCGGTGTATCAAGTGTATCCACAACACTTGTGTTACCATTCTATCTTACCAAAGATTGTCTTAGGCGGCCTAGATAGTATCAGGCATTAGGTTTAATATACCTCTTGTTGGAGCTACCTGTCTAACTCATTCCAAGGTTCCACCGCCTATCTCCTTTTGGAACGTTTAAGAAAGCACCAGGCCTTGGGTTTAATATGCCCATTGTTGGATCTTCACGAGCCAAAGAAGCTTAGGATTATCCTGCCCAACTCAGAGTGTTCATCTTGGGACTGCGATTCTGTCCGAACCTGGCCAGCCTCGCATCAAGTGGTATCAGAGCAAATCACTCCTTCGTTGGTATCAATTTCTAAATCGCCA
>FNXX01000231.1:0-21645 GCA_900108845.1 Iljinskaea planisiliqua
TGGAACTGAAATGAGTCCCATGAGGATCATAAATGAATTCATGTCCCAAATGCTTAAAACAGAATTTTAATGAGTAAGAATGACCATGACAATGAATACCACTAGAAATACGCATTATGGGACTCCTAAAAGAGGAATGAGAAGCATATATACCTTGTTCTCATTCATTGGGAGACACCGTTAATCAACACATCAAGTAGACTAAAAAGAGGAATATGGAACTGAAATGAGTCCCATGAGGATCATAAAAGGAATTTCATGTCCCCAAATGCTTAAAACAGAATTTAATGAGTAAGAATGACCATGACAATGAATACCACTAGAAATACGCATTATGGGACTCCTAAATGAGGAATGAGAAGCATATATACCTTGTTTCTCATTCATTGGGAGACACCGTTAATCAACCACATCTAGTAGACTAAAAAGAGGAATATGGAACTGAAATGAGTCCCATGAGGATCATAAAAGGAATTTCATGTCCCAAATGCTTAAAACAGAATATAATGAGTAAGAATGCCATGACAATGAATACCACTAGAAATACGCATTATGGGACTCCTAAATGAGGAATGAGAAGCATATATACCTTGTTTCTCATTCATTGGGAGACACCGTTAATCAACAACATCTAGTAGACTAAAAGAGGAATATGGAACTGAAATGAGTCCCATGAGGATCATAAAATGAATTTCATGTCCCAAATGCTTAAAACAGAATTTAATGAGTAAGAATGACCATGACAATGAATACCACTAGAAATACGCATTATGGACTCCTAAAAGAGGAATGAGAAGCATATATACCTTGTTTCTCATTCATTGGGAGACACCGTTAATCAACCACATCTAGTAGACTAAAAAGAGGAATATGGAACTGAAATGAGTCCCATGAGGATCATAAAAGGAATTTCATGTCCCAAATGCTTAAAACAGAATTATAATGAGTAAGAATGGCCATGACAATGAATACCACTAGAAATACGCATTATGGGACTCCTAAATGAGGAATGAGAAGCATATATACCTTGTTTCTCATTCATTGGGAGACACCGTTAATCAACAACATCTAGTAGACTAAAAAGAGGAATATGGAACTGAAATGAGTCCCATGAGGATCATAAAAGAATTTCATGTCCCAAATGCTTAAAACAGAATTTAATGAGTAAGAATGACCATGACAATGAATACCACTAGAAATACGCATTATGGACTCCTAAATGAGGAATGAGAAGCATATATACCTTGTTTCTCATTCATTGGGAGACACCGTTAATCAACCACATCTAGTAGACTAAAAAGAGGAATATGGAACTGAAATGAGTCCCATGAGGATCATAAAAGAATTTCATGTCCCAAATGCTTAAAACAGAATTTTAATGAGTAAGAATGACCATGACAATGAATACCACTAGAAATACGCATTATGGGACTCCTAAATGAGGAATGAGAAGCATATATACCTTGTTTCTCATTCATTGGGAGACACCGTTAATCAACCACATCTAGTAGACTAAAAAGAGGAATATGGAACTGAAATGAGTCCCATGAGGATCATAAAAGGAATTTCATGTCCCAAATGCTTAAAACAGAATTATAATGAGTAAGAATGGCCATGACAATGAATACCACTAGAAATACGCATTATGGGACTCCTAAATGAGGAATGAGAAGCATATATACCTTGTTTCTCATTCATTGGGAGACACCGTTAATCAACACATCTAGTAGACTAAAAAGAGGAATATGGAACTGAAATGAGTCCCATGAGGATCATAAAAGAATTTCATGTCCCAAATGCTTAAAACAGAATTTAATGAGTAAGAATGACCATGACAATGAATACCACTAGAAATACGCATTATGGACTCCTAAATGAGGAATGAGAAGCATATATACCTTGTTTCTCATTCATTGGGAGACACCGTTAATCAACCACATCTAGTAGACTAAAAAGAGGAATATGGAACTGAAATGAGTCCCATGAGGATCATAAAAGGAATTTCATGTCCCAAATGCTTAAAACAGAATTTAATGAGTAAGAATGACCATGACAATGAATACCACTAGAAATACGCATTATGGACTCCTAAATGAGGAATGAGAAGCATATATACCTTGTTTCTCATTCATTGGGAGACACCGTTAATCAACCACATCTAGTAGACTAAAAAGAGGAATATGGAACTGAAATGAGTCCCATGAGGATCATAAAAGAATTTCATGTCCCAAATGCTTAAAACAGAATTATAATGAGTAAGAATGCCATGACAATGAATACCACTAGAAATACGCATTATGGGACTCCTAAATGAGGAATGAGAAGCATATATACCTTGTTTCTCATTCATTGGGAGACACCGTTAATCAACACATCTAGTAGACTAAAAAGAGGAATATGGAACTGAAATGAGTCCCATGAGGATCATAAAAGAATTTCATGTCCCAAATGCTTAAAACAAATTATAATGAGTAAGAATGGCCATGACAATGAATACCACTAGAAATACCATTATGGGACTCCTAAATGAGGAATGAGAAGCATATATACCTTGTTTCTCATTCATTGGGAGACACCGTTAATCAACAACATCTAGTAGACTAAAAAGAGGAATATGGAACTGAAATGAGTCCCATGAGGATCATAAAAGAATTTCATGTCCCAAATGCTTAAAACAGAATTTAATGAGTAAGAATGACCATGACAATGAATACCACTAGAAATACGCATTATGGACTCCTAAATGAGGAATGAGAAGCATATATACCTTGTTTCTCATTCATTGGGAGACACCGTTAATCAACCACATCTAGTAGACTAAAAGAGGAATATGGAACTGAAATGAGTCCCATGAGGATCATAAAAGAATTTCATGTCCCAAATGCTTAAAACAGAATTTAATGAGTAAGAATGCCATGACAATGAATACCACTAGAAATACGCATTATGGGACTCCTAAATGAGGAATGAGAAGCATATATACCTTGTTTCTCATTCATTGGGAGACACCGTTAATCAACAACATCTAGTAGACTAAAAAGAGGAATATGGAACTGAAATGAGTCCCATGAGGATCATAAAAGGAATTTCATGTCCCAAATGCTTAAAACAGAATTATAATGAGTAAGAATGGCCATGACAATGAATACCACTAGAAATACGCATTATGGACTCCTAAATGAGGAATGAGAAGCATATATACCTTGTTTCTCATTCATTGGGAGACACCGTTAATCAACAACATCTAGTAGACTAAAAAGAGGAATATGGAACTGAAATGAGTCCCATGAGGATCATAAAAGAATTTCATGTCCCAAATGCTTAAAACAGAATTTAATGAGTAAGAATGACCATGACAATGAATACCACTAGAAATACGCATTATGAGACTCCTAAAAGAGGAATGAGAAGCATATATACCTTGTTTCTCATTCATTGGGAGACACCGTTAATCAACCACATCTAGTAGACTAAAAAGAGGAATATGGAACTGAAATGAGTCCCATGAGGATCATAAAAGGAATTTCATGTCCCAAATGCTTAAAACAGAATTTAATGAGTAAGAATGGCCATGACAATGAATACCACTAGAAATACGCATTATGGGACTCCTAAATGAGGAATGAGAAGCATATATACCTTGTTTCTCATTCATTGGGAGACACCGTTAATCAACCACATCTAGTAGACTAAAAAGAGGAATATGGAACTGAAATGAGTCCCATGAGGATCATAAAAGGAATTTCATGTCCCAAATGCTTAAAACAGAATTATAATGAGTAAGAATGGCCATGACAATGAATACCACTAGAAATACGCATTATGGGACTCCTAAATGAGGAATGAGAAGCATATATACCTTGTTTCTCATTCATTGGGAGACACCGTTAATCAACAACATCTAGTAGACTAAAAAGAGGAATATGGAACTGAAATGAGTCCCATGAGGATCATAAAAGAATTTCATGTCCCAAATGCTTAAAACAGAATTTAATGAGTAAGAATGACCATGACAATGAATACCACTAGAAATACGCATTATGGACTCCTAAATGAGGAATGAGAAGCATATATACCTTGTTTCTCATTCATTGGGAGACACCGTTAATCAACCACATCTAGTAGACTAAAAAGAGGAATATGGAACTGAAATGAGTCCCATGAGGATCATAAAAGGAATTTCATGTCCCAAATGCTTAAAACAGAATTATAATGAGTAAGAATGGCCATGACAATGAATACCACTAGAAATACGCATTATGGGACTCCTAAATGAGGAATGAGAAGCATATATACCTTGTTTCTCATTCATTGGGAGACACCGTTAATCAACAACATCTAGTAGACTAAAAAGAGGAATATGGAACTGAAATGAGTCCCATGAGGATCATAAAAGAATTTCATGTCCCAAATGCTTAAAACAGAATTTAATGAGTAAGAATGACCATGACAATGAATACCACTAGAAATACGCATTATGGACTCCTAAATGAGGAATGAGAAGCATATATACCTTGTTTCTCATTCATTGGGAGACACCGTTAATCAACCACATCTAGTAGACTAAAAAGAGGAATATGGAACTGAAATGAGTCCCATGAGGATCATAAAAGGAATTTCATGTCCCAAATGCTTAAAACAGAATTTAATGAGTAAGAATGGCCATGACAATGAATACCACTAGAAATACGCATTATGGGACTCCTAAATGAGGAATGAGAAGCATATATACCTTGTTTCTCATTCATTGGGAGACACCGTTAATCAACCACATCTAGTAGACTAAAAAGAGGAATATGGAACTGAAATGAGTCCCATGAGGATCATAAAAGAATTTCATGTCCCAAATGCTTAAAACAGAATTTAATGAGTAAGAATGACCATGACAATGAATACCACTAGAAATACGCATTATGGACTCCTAAATGAGGAATGAGAAGCATATATACCTTGTTTCTCATTCATTGGGAGACACCGTTAATCAACCACATCTAGTAGACTAAAAAGAGGAATATGGAACTGAAATGAGTCCCATGAGGATCATAAAAGGAATTTCATGTCCCAAATGCTTAAAACAGAATTATAATGAGTAAGAATGGCCATGACAATGAATACCACTAGAAATACGCATTATGGGACTCCTAAATGAGGAATGAGAAGCATATATACCTTGTTTCTCATTCATTGGGAGACACCGTTAATCAACAACATCTAGTAGACTAAAAAGAGGAATATGGAACTGAAATGAGTCCCATGAGGATCATAAAAGGAATTTCATGTCCCAAATGCTTAAAACAGAATTTAATGAGTAAGAATGGCCATGACAATGAATACCACTAGAAATACGCATTATGGGACTCCTAAATGAGGAATGAGAAGCATATATACCTTGTTTCTCATTCATTGGGAGACACCGTTAATCAACCACATCTAGTAGACTAAAAAGAGGAATATGGAACTGAAATGAGTCCCATGAGGATCATAAAAGAATTTCATGTCCCAAATGCTTAAAACAGAATTATAATGAGTAAGAATGACCATGACAATGAATACCACTAGAAATACGCATTATGGGACTCCTAAATGAGGAATGAGAAGCATATATACCTTGTTTCTCATTCATTGGGAGACACCGTTAATCAACACATCTAGTAGACTAAAAAGAGGAATATGGAACTGAAATGAGTCCCATGAGGATCATAAAAGGAATTTCATGTCCCAAATGCTTAAAACAGAATTATAATGAGTAAGAATGGCCATGACAATGAATACCACTAGAAATACGCATTATGGGACTCCTAAATGAGGAATGAGAAGCATATATACCTTGTTTTCATTCATTGGGAGACACCGTTAATCAACAACATCTAGTAGACTAAAAAGAGGAATATGGAACTGAAATGAGTCCCATGAGGATCATAAAAGAATTTCATGTCCCTAAATGCTTAAAACAGAATTTAATGAGTAAGAATGACCATGACAATGAATACCACTAGAAATACGCATTATGAGACTCCTAAATGAGGAATGAGAAGCATATATACCTTGTTTCTCATTCATTGGGAGACACCGTTAATCAACAACATCTAGTAGACTAAAAAGAGGAATATGGAACTGAAATGAGTCCCATGAGGATCATAAAAGAATTTCATGTCCCAAATGCTTAAAACAGAATTTAATGAGTAAGAATGACCATGACAATGAATACCACTAGAAATACGCATTATGGACTCCTAAATGAGGAATGAGAAGCATATATACCTTGTTTCTCATTCATTGGGAGACACCGTTAATCAACCACATCTAGTAGACTAAAAAGAGGAATATGGAACTGAAATGAGTCCCATGAGGATCATAAAAGAATTTCATGTCCCAAATGCTTAAAACAGAATTTAATGAGTAAGAATGCCATGACAATGAATACCACTAGAAATACGCATTATGGACTCCTAAATGAGGAATGAGAAGCATATATACCTTGTTTCTCATTCATTGGGAGACACCGTTAATCAACACATCTAGTAGACTAAAAAGAGGAATATGGAACTGAAATGAGTCCCATGAGGATCATAAAAGGAATTTCATGTCCCAAATGCTTAAAACAGAATTTAATGAGTAAGAATGGCCATGACAATGAATACCACTAGAAATACGCATTATGGGACTCCTAAATGAGGAATGAGAAGCATATATACCTTGTTTCTCATTCATTGGGAGACACCGTTAATCAACCACATCTAGTAGACTAAAAAGAGGAATATGGAACTGAAATGAGTCCCATGAGGATCATAAAAGAATTTCATGTCCCAAATGCTTAAAACAGAATTATAATGAGTAAGAATGACCATGACAATGAATACCACTAGAAATACGCATTATGGACTCCTAAATGAGGAATGAGAAGCATATATACCTTGTTTCTCATTCATTGGGAGACACCGTTAATCAACCACATCTAGTAGACTAAAAAGAGGAATATGGAACTGAAATGAGTCCCATGAGGATCATAAAGGAATTTCATGTCCCAAATGCTTAAAACAGAATTATAATGAGTAAGAATGGCCATGACAATGAATACCACTAGAAATACGCATTATGGGACTCCTAAATGAGGAATGAGAAGCATATATACCTTGTTTCTCATTCATTGGGAGACACCGTTAATCAACAACATCTAGTAGACTAAAAAGAGGAATATGGAACTGAAATGAGTCCCATGAGGATCATAAAAGAATTTCATGTCCCAAATGCTTAAAACAGAATTTAATGAGTAAGAATGACCATGACAATGAATACCACTAGAAATACGCATTATGGACTCCTAAATGAGGAATGAGAAGCATATATACCTTGTTTCTCATTCATTGGGAGACACCGTTAATCAACAACATCTAGTAGACTAAAAAGAGGAATATGGAACTGAAATGAGTCCCATGAGGATCATAAAAGAATTTCATGTCCCAAATGCTTAAAACAGAATTTAATGAGTAAGAATGCCATGACAATGAATACCACTAGAAATACGCATTATGGGACTCCTAAATGAGGAATGAGAAGCATATATACCTTGTTTCTCATTCATTGGGAGACACCGTTAATCAACAACATCTAGTAGACTAAAAAGAGGAATATGGAACTGAAATGAGTCCCATGAGGATCATAAAAGAATTTCATGTCCCAAATGCTTAAAACAGAATTTAATGAGTAAGAATGCCATGACAATGAATACCACTAGAAATACGCATTATGGGACTCCTAAATGAGGAATGAGAAGCATATATACCTTGTTTCTCATTCATTGGGAGACACCGTTAATCAACAACATCTAGTAGACTAAAAAGAGGAATATGGAACTGAAATGAGTCCCATGAGGATCATAAAAGGAATTTCATGTCCCAAATGCTTAAAACAGAATTTAATGAGTAAGAATGACCATGACAATGAATACCACTAGAAATACGCATTATGGACTCCTAAATGAGGAATGAGAAGCATATATACCTTGTTTCTCATTCATTGGGAGACACCGTTAATCAACCACATCTAGTAGACTAAAAAGAGGAATATGGAACTGAAATGAGTCCCATGAGGATCATAAAAGAATTTCATGTCCCAAATGCTTAAAACAGAATTTAATGAGTAAGAATGGCCATGACAATGAATACCACTAGAAATACGCATTATGGGACTCCTAAATGAGGAATGAGAAGCATATATACCTTGTTTCTCATTCATTGGGAGACACCGTTAATCAACCACATCTAGTAGACTAAAAAGAGGAATATGGAACTGAAATGAGTCCCATGAGGATCATAAAAGGAATTTCATGTCCCAAATGCTTAAAACAGAATTATAATGAGTAAGAATGCCATGACAATGAATACCACTAGAAATACGCATTATGGGACTCCTAAATGAGGAATGAGAAGCATATATACCTTGTTTCTCATTCATTGGGAGACACCGTTAATCAACCACATCTAGTAGACTAAAAAGAGGAATATGGAACTGAAATGAGTCCCATGAGGATCATAAAAGAATTTCATGTCCCAAATGCTTAAAACAGAATTTAATGAGTAAGAATGCCATGACAATGAATACCACTAGAAATACGCATTATGGACTCCTAAATGAGGAATGAGAAGCATATATACCTTGTTTCTCATTCATTGGGAGACACCGTTAATCAACCACATCTAGTAGACTAAAAAGAGGAATATGGAACTGAAATGAGTCCCATGAGGATCATAAAAGGAATTTCATGTCCCAAATGCTTAAAACAGAATTATAATGAGTAAGAATGGCCATGACAATGAATACCACTAGAAATACGCATTATGGACTCCTAAATGAGGAATGAGAAGCATATATACCTTGTTTCTCATTCATTGGGAGACACCGTTAATCAACAACATCTAGTAGACTAAAAAGAGGAATATGGAACTGAAATGAGTCCCATGAGGATCATAAAAGAATTTCATGTCCCAAATGCTTAAAACAGAATTTAATGAGTAAGAATGCCATGACAATGAATACCACTAGAAATACGCATTATGGGACTCCTAAATGAGGAATGAGAAGCATATATACCTTGTTTCTCATTCATTGGGAGACACCGTTAATCAACAACATCTAGTAGACTAAAAAGAGGAATATGGAACTGAAATGAGTCCCATGAGGATCATAAAAGAATTTCATGTCCCAAATGCTTAAAACAGAATTTAATGAGTAAGAATGCCATGACAATGAATACCACTAGAAATACGCATTATGGACTCCTAAATGAGGAATGAGAAGCATATATACCTTGTTTCTCATTCATTGGGAGACACCGTTAATCAACCACATCTAGTAGACTAAAAAGAGGAATATGGAACTGAAATGAGTCCCATGAGGATCATAAAAGGAATTTCATGTCCCAAATGCTTAAAACAGAATTATAATGAGTAAGAATGCCATGACAATGAATACCACTAGAAATACGCATTATGGGACTCCTAAATGAGGAATGAGAAGCATATATACCTTGTTTCTCATTCATTGGGAGACACCGTTAATCAACAACATCTAGTAGACTAAAAAGAGGAATATGGAACTGAAATGAGTCCCATGAGGATCATAAAAGAATTTCATGTCCCAAATGCTTAAAACAGAATTTAATGAGTAAGAATGACCATGACAATGAATACCACTAGAAATACGCATTATGGACTCCTAAATGAGGAATGAGAAGCATATATACCTTGTTTCTCATTCATTGGGAGACACCGTTAATCAACCACATCTAGTAGACTAAAAAGAGGAATATGGAACTGAAATGAGTCCCATGAGGATCATAAAAGAATTTCATGTCCCAAATGCTTAAAACAGAATTTAATGAGTAAGAATGGCCATGACAATGAATACCACTAGAAATACGCATTATGGACTCCTAAATGAGGAATGAGAAGCATATATACCTTGTTTCTCATTCATTGGGAGACACCGTTAATCAACCACATCTAGTAGACTAAAAAGAGGAATATGGAACTGAAATGAGTCCCATGAGGATCATAAAAGAATTTCATGTCCCAAATGCTTAAAACAGAATTATAATGAGTAAGAATGGCCATGACAATGAATACCACTAGAAATACGCATTATGGGACTCCTAAATGAGGAATGAGAAGCATATATACCTTGTTTCTCATTCATTGGGAGACACCGTTAATCAACAACATCTAGTAGACTAAAAAGAGGAATATGGAACTGAAATGAGTCCCATGAGGATCATAAAAGAATTTCATGTCCCAAATGCTTAAAACAGAATTATAATGAGTAAGAATGGCCATGACAATGAATACCACTAGAAATACGCATTATGGACTCCTAAATGAGGAATGAGAAGCATATATACCTTGTTTCTCATTCATTGGGAGACACCGTTAATCAACAACATCTAGTAGACTAAAAAGAGGAATATGGAACTGAAATGAGTCCCATGAGGATCATAAAAGAATTTCATGTCCCTAAATGCTTAAAACAGAATTTAATGAGTAAGAATGACCATGACAATGAATACCACTAGAAATACGCATTATGGACTCCTAAAGAGGAATGAGAAGCATATATACCTTGTTTCTCATTCATTGGGAGACACCGTTAATCAACCACATCTAGTAGACTAAAAAGAGGAATATGGAACTGAAATGAGTCCCATGAGGATCATAAAAGAATTTCATGTCCCAAATGCTTAAAACAGAATTATAATGAGTAAGAATGGCCATGACAATGAATACCACTAGAAATACGCATTATGGACTCCTAAATGAGGAATGAGAAGCATATATACCTTGTTTCTCATTCATTGGGAGACACCGTTAATCAACAACATCTAGTAGACTAAAAAGAGGAATATGGAACTGAAATGAGTCCCATGAGGATCATAAAAGAATTTCATGTCCCAAATGCTTAAAACAGAATTTAATGAGTAAGAATGCCATGACAATGAATACCACTAGAAATACGCATTATGGACTCCTAAATGAGGAATGAGAAGCATATATACCTTGTTTCTCATTCATTGGGAGACACCGTTAATCAACCACATCAAGTAGACTAAAAAGAGGAATATGGAACTGAAATGAGTCCCATGAGGATCATAAAAGGAATTTCATGTCCCAAATGCTTAAAACAGAATTATAATGAGTAAGAATGGCCATGACAATGAATACCACTAGAAATACGCATTATGGACTCCTAAATGAGGAATGAGAAGCATATATACCTGTTTCTCATTCATTGGGAGACACCGTTAATCAACAACATCTAGTAGACTAAAAAGAGGAATATGGAACTGAAATGAGTCCCATGAGGATCATAAAAGAATTTCATGTCCCAAATGCTTAAAACAGAATTTAATGAGTAAGAATGACCATGACAATGAATACCACTAGAAATACGCATTATGGGACTCCTAAATGAGGAATGAGAAGCATATATACCTTGTTTCTCATTCATTGGGAGACACCGTTAATCAACCACATCTAGTAGACTAAAAAGAGGAATATGGAACTGAAATGAGTCCCATGAGGATCATAAAAGGAATTTCATGTCCCAAATGCTTAAAACAGAATTTAATGAGTAAGAATGGCCATGACAATGAATACCACTAGAAATACGCATTATGGGACTCCTAAATGAGGAATGAGAAGCATATATACCTTGTTTCTCATTCATTGGGAGACACCGTTAATCAACAACATCTAGTAGACTAAAAAGAGGAATATGGAACTGAAATGAGTCCCATGAGGATCATAAAAGGAATTTCATGTCCCAAATGCTTAAAACAGAATTATAATGAGTAAGAATGCCATGACAATGAATACCACTAGAAATACCATTATGGGACTCCTAAATGAGGAATGAGAAGCATATATACCTTGTTTCTCATTCATTGGGAGACACCGTTAATCAACAACATCTAGTAGACTAAAAAGAGGAATATGGAACTGAAATGAGTCCCATGAGGATCATAAAAGAATTTCATGTCCCAAATGCTTAAAACAGAATTTAATGAGTAAGAATGACCATGACAATGAATACCACTAGAAATACGCATTATGAGACTCCTAAATGAGGAATGAGAAGCATATATACCTTGTTTCTCATTCATTGGGAGACACCGTTAATCAACCACATCTAGTAGACTAAAAAGAGGAATATGGAACTGAAATGAGTCCCATGAGGATCATAAAAGGAATTTCATGTCCCAAATGCTTAAAACAGAATTATAATGAGTAAGAATGGCCATGACAATGAATACCACTAGAAATACGCATTATGGGACTCCTAAATGAGGAATGAGAAGCATATATACCTTGTTTCTCATTCATTGGGAGACACCGTTAATCAACAACATCTAGTAGACTAAAAAGAGGAATATGGAACTGAAATGAGTCCCATGAGGATCATAAAAGAATTTCATGTCCCAAATGCTTAAAACAGAATTTTAATGAGTAAGAATGACCATGACAATGAATACCACTAGAAATACGCATTATGGACTCCTAAATGAGGAATGAGAAGCATATATACCTTGTTTCTCATTCATTGGGAGACACCGTTAATCAACCACATCTAGTAGACTAAAAAGAGGAATATGGAACTGAAATGAGTCCCATGAGGATCATAAAAGGAATTTCATGTCCCAAATGCTTAAAACAGAATTATAATGAGTAAGAATGCCATGACAATGAATACCACTAGAAATACGCATTATGGACTCCTAAATGAGGAATGAGAAGCATATATACCTTGTTTCTCATTCATTGGGAGACACCGTTAATCAACCACATCTAGTAGACTAAAAAGAGGAATATGGAACTGAAATGAGTCCCATGAGGATCATAAAAGGAATTTCATGTCCCCAAATGCTTAAAACAGAATTATAATGAGTAAGAATGGCCATGACAATGAATACCACTAGAAATACGCATTATGGGACTCCTAAATGAGGAATGAGAAGCATATATACCTTGTTTCTCATTCATTGGGAGACACCGTTAATCAACCACATCTAGTAGACTAAAAAGAGGAATATGGAACTGAAATGAGTCCCATGAGGATCATAAAAGGAATTTCATGTCCCAAATGCTTAAAACAGAATTTAATGAGTAAGAATGGCCATGACAATGAATACCACTAGAAATACGCATTATGGGACTCCTAAATGAGGAATGAGAAGCATATATACCTTGTTTCTCATTCATTGGGAGACACCGTTAATCAACAACATCTAGTAGACTAAAAAGAGGAATATGGAACTGAAATGAGTCCCATGAGGATCATAAAAGAATTTCATGTCCCAAATGCTTAAAACAGAATTTTAATGAGTAAGAATGGCCATGACAATGAATACCACTAGAAATACGCATTATGGGACTCCTAAATGAGGAATGAGAAGCATATATACCTTGTTTCTCATTCATTGGGAGACACCGTTAATCAACCACATCTAGTAGACTAAAAGAGGAATATGGAACTGAAATGAGTCCCATGAGGATCATAAAAGGAATTTCATGTCCCAAATGCTTAAAACAGAATTTAATGAGTAAGAATGACCATGACAATGAATACCACTAGAAATACGCATTATGGGACTCCTAAATGAGGAATGAGAAGCATATATACCTTGTTTCTCATTCATTGGGAGACACCGTTAATCAACACATCTAGTAGACTAAAAAGAGGAATATGGAACTGAAATGAGTCCCATGAGGATCATAAAAGGAATTTCATGTCCCAAATGCTTAAAACAGAATTATAATGAGTAAGAATGGCCATGACAATGAATACCACTAGAAATACGCATTATGGACTCCTAAATGAGGAATGAGAAGCATATATACCTTGTTTCTCATTCATTGGGAGACACCGTTAATCAACAACATCTAGTAGACTAAAAAGAGGAATATGGAACTGAAATGAGTCCCATGAGGATCATAAAAGAATTTCATGTCCCAAATGCTTAAAACAGAATTTAATGAGTAAGAATGACCATGACAATGAATACCACTAGAAATACGCATTATGGGACTCCTAAATGAGGAATGAGAAGCATATATACCTTGTTTCTCATTCATTGGGAGACACCGTTAATCAACCACATCTAGTAGACTAAAAAGAGGAATATGGAACTGAAATGAGTCCCATGAGGATCATAAAGGAATTTCATGTCCCCAAATGCTTAAAACAGAATTATAATGAGTAAGAATGCCATGACAATGAATACCACTAGAAATACGCATTATGGGACTCCTAAATGAGGAATGAGAAGCATATATACCTTGTTTCTCATTCATTGGGAGACACCGTTAATCAACAACATCTAGTAGACTAAAAAGAGGAATATGGAACTGAAATGAGTCCCATGAGGATCATAAAAGGAATTTCATGTCCCAAATGCTTAAAACAGAATTTAATGAGTAAGAATGACCATGACAATGAATACCACTAGAAATACGCATTATGGACTCCTAAATGAGGAATGAGAAGCATATATACCTTGTTTCTCATTCATTGGGAGACACCGTTAATCAACCACATCTAGTAGACTAAAAAGAGGAATATGGAACTGAAATGAGTCCCATGAGGATCATAAAAGGAATTTCATGTCCCAAATGCTTAAAACAGAATTTAATGAGTAAGAATGCCATGACAATGAATACCACTAGAAATACGCATTATGGACTCCTAAATGAGGAATGAGAAGCATATATACCTTGTTTCTCATTCATTGGGAGACACCGTTAATCAACAACATCTAGTAGACTAAAAAGAGGAATATGGAACTGAAATGAGTCCCATGAGGATCATAAAAGAATTTCATGTCCCAAATGCTTAAAACAGAATTATAATGAGTAAGAATGGCCATGACAATGAATACCACTAGAAATACGCATTATGGGACTCCTAAATGAGGAATGAGAAGCATATATACCTTGTTTCTCATTCATTGGGAGACACCGTTAATCAACAACATCTAGTAGACTAAAAAGAGGAATATGGAACTGAAATGAGTCCCATGAGGATCATAAAAGAATTTCATGTCCCAAATGCTTAAAACAGAATTTAATGAGTAAGAATGACCATGACAATGAATACCACTAGAAATACGCATTATGGACTCCTAAATGAGGAATGAGAAGCATATATACCTTGTTTCTCATTCATTGGGAGACACCGTTAATCAACCACATCTAGTAGACTAAAAAGAGGAATATGGAACTGAAATGAGTCCCATGAGGATCATAAAAGGAATTTCATGTCCCAAATGCTTAAAACAGAATTATAATGAGTAAGAATGGCCATGACAATGAATACCACTAGAAATACGCATTATGGGACTCCTAAATGAGGAATGAGAAGCATATATACCTTGTTTCTCATTCATTGGGAGACACCGTTAATCAACAACATCTAGTAGACTAAAAAGAGGAATATGGAACTGAAATGAGTCCCATGAGGATCATAAAAGAATTTCATGTCCCAAATGCTTAAAACAGAATTTAATGAGTAAGAATGACCATGACAATGAATACCACTAGAAATACGCATTATGGACTCCTAAATGAGGAATGAGAAGCATATATACCTTGTTTCTCATTCATTGGGAGACACCGTTAATCAACCACATCTAGTAGACTAAAAAGAGGAATATGGAACTGAAATGAGTCCCATGAGGATCATAAAAGGAATTTCATGTCCCAAATGCTTAAAACAGAATTATAATGAGTAAGAATGGCCATGACAATGAATACCACTAGAAATACGCATTATGGGACTCCTAAATGAGGAATGAGAAGCATATATACCTTGTTTCTCATTCATTGGGAGACACCGTTAATCAACAACATCTAGTAGACTAAAAAGAGGAATATGGAACTGAAATGAGTCCCATGAGGATCATAAAAGAATTTCATGTCCCAAATGCTTAAAACAGAATTTAATGAGTAAGAATGGCCATGACAATGAATACCACTAGAAATACGCATTATGGGACTCCTAAATGAGGAATGAGAAGCATATATACCTTGTTTCTCATTCATTGGGAGACACCGTTAATCAACCACATCTAGTAGACTAAAAAGAGGAATATGGAACTGAAATGAGTCCCATGAGGATCATAAAAGAATTTCATGTCCCAAATGCTTAAAACAGAATTTTAATGAGTAAGAATGACCATGACAATGAATACCACTAGAAATACGCATTATGGACTCCTAAATGAGGAATGAGAAGCATATATACCTTGTTTCTCATTCATTGGGAGACACCGTTAATCAACCACATCTAGTAGACTAAAAAGAGGAATATGGAACTGAAATGAGTCCCATGAGGATCATAAAAGGAATTTCATGTCCCAAATGCTTAAAACAGAATTATAATGAGTAAGAATGCCATGACAATGAATACCACTAGAAATACGCATTATGGGACTCCTAAATGAGGAATGAGAAGCATATATACCTTGTTTCTCATTCATTGGGAGACACCGTTAATCAACACATCTAGTAGACTAAAAAGAGGAATATGGAACTGAAATGAGTCCCATGAGGATCATAAAAGAATTTCATGTCCCAAATGCTTAAAACAGAATTTAATGAGTAAGAATGACCATGACAATGAATACCACTAGAAATACGCATTATGGACTCCTAAATGAGGAATGAGAAGCATATATACCTTGTTTCTCATTCATTGGGAGACACCGTTAATCAACCACATCTAGTAGACTAAAAAGAGGAATATGGAACTGAAATGAGTCCCATGAGGATCATAAAAGGAATTTCATGTCCCAAATGCTTAAAACAGAATTTAATGAGTAAGAATGCCATGACAATGAATACCACTAGAAATACGCATTATGGACTCCTAAATGAGGAATGAGAAGCATATATACCTTGTTTCTCATTCATTGGGAGACACCGTTAATCAACCACATCTAGTAGACTAAAAAGAGGAATATGGAACTGAAATGAGTCCCATGAGGATCATAAAGGAATTTCATGTCCCCAAATGCTTAAAACAGAATTATAATGAGTAAGAATGGCCATGACAATGAATACCACTAGAAATACGCATTATGGGACTCCTAAATGAGGAATGAGAAGCATATATACCTTGTTTCTCATTCATTGGGAGACACCGTTAATCAACAACATCTAGTAGACTAAAAAGAGGAATATGGAACTGAAATGAGTCCCATGAGGATCATAAAAGAATTTCATGTCCCAAATGCTTAAAACAGAATTATAATGAGTAAGAATGACCATGACAATGAATACCACTAGAAATACGCATTATGGACTCCTAAATGAGGAATGAGAAGCATATATACCTTGTTTCTCATTCATTGGGAGACACCGTTAATCAACCACATCTAGTAGACTAAAAAGAGGAATATGGAACTGAAATGAGTCCCATGAGGATCATAAAAGAATTTCATGTCCCAAATGCTTAAAACAGAATTATAATGAGTAAGAATGCCATGACAATGAATACCACTAGAAATACGCATTATGGGACTCCTAAATGAGGAATGAGAAGCATATATACCTTGTTTCTCATTCATTGGGAGACACCGTTAATCAACACATCTAGTAGACTAAAAAGAGGAATATGGAACTGAAATGAGTCCCATGAGGATCATAAAAGGAATTTCATGTCCCAAATGCTTAAAACAGAATTTAATGAGTAAGAATGCCATGACAATGAATACCACTAGAAATACGCATTATGGGACTCCTAAATGAGGAATGAGAAGCATATATACCTTGTTTCTCATTCATTGGGAGACACCGTTAATCAACCACATCTAGTAGACTAAAAAGAGGAATATGGAACTGAAATGAGTCCCATGAGGATCATAAAAGGAATTTCATGTCCCAAATGCTTAAAACAGAATTTAATGAGTAAGAATGGCCATGACAATGAATACCACTAGAAATACGCATTATGGGACTCCTAAATGAGGAATGAGAAGCATATATACCTTGTTTCTCATTCATTGGGAGACACCGTTAATCAACACATCTAGTAGACTAAAAAGAGGAATATGGAACTGAAATGAGTCCCATGAGGATCATAAAAGAATTTCATGTCCCAAATGCTTAAAACAGAATTTAATGAGTAAGAATGGCCATGACAATGAATACCACTAGAAATACGCATTATGGACTCCTAAATGAGGAATGAGAAGCATATATACCTTGTTTCTCATTCATTGGGAGACACCGTTAATCAACCACATCTAGTAGACTAAAAAGAGGAATATGGAACTGAAATGAGTCCCATGAGGATCATAAAAGGAATTTCATGTCCCCAAATGCTTAAAACAGAATTATAATGAGTAAGAATGGCCATGACAATGAATACCACTAGAAATACGCATTATGGGACTCCTAAATGAGGAATGAGAAGCATATATACCTTGTTTCTCATTCATTGGGAGACACCGTTAATCAACAACATCTAGTAGACTAAAAAGAGGAATATGGAACTGAAATGAGTCCCATGAGGATCATAAAAGAATTTCATGTCCCAAATGCTTAAAACAGAATTTAATGAGTAAGAATGACCATGACAATGAATACCACTAGAAATACGCATTATGGACTCCTAAATGAGGAATGAGAAGCATATATACCTTGTTTCTCATTCATTGGGAGACACCGTTAATCAACCACATCTAGTAGACTAAAAAGAGGAATATGGAACTGAAATGAGTCCCATGAGGATCATAAAAGGAATTTCATGTCCCCAAATGCTTAAAACAGAATTATAATGAGTAAGAATGGCCATGACAATGAATACCACTAGAAATACGCATTATGGACTCCTAAATGAGGAATGAGAAGCATATATACCTTGTTTCTCATTCATTGGGAGACACCGTTAATCAACCACATCTAGTAGACTAAAAAGAGGAATATGGAACTGAAATGAGTCCCATGAGGATCATAAAAGGAATTTCATGTCCCAAATGCTTAAAACAGAATTATAATGAGTAAGAATGGCCATGACAATGAATACCACTAGAAATACGCATTATGGGACTCCTAAATGAGGAATGAGAAGCATATATACCTTGTTTCTCATTCATTGGGAGACACCGTTAATCAACAACATCTAGTAGACTAAAAAGAGGAATATGGAACTGAAATGAGTCCCATGAGGATCATAAAAGGAATTTCATGTCCCAAATGCTTAAAACAGAATTTAATGAGTAAGAATGACCATGACAATGAATACCACTAGAAATACGCATTATGGACTCCTAAATGAGGAATGAGAAGCATATATACCTTGTTTCTCATTCATTGGGAGACACCGTTAATCAACCACATCAAGTAGACTAAAAAGAGGAATATGGAACTGAAATGAGTCCCATGAGGATCATAAAAGGAATTTCATGTCCCAAATGCTTAAAACAGAATTATAATGAGTAAGAATGGCCATGACAATGAATACCACTAGAAATACGCATTATGGGACTCCTAAATGAGGAATGAGAAGCATATATACCTTGTTTCTCATTCATTGGGAGACACCGTTAATCAACAACATCTAGTAGACTAAAAAGAGGAATATGGAACTGAAATGAGTCCCATGAGGATCATAAAAGAATTTCATGTCCCAAATGCTTAAAACAGAATTTTAATGAGTAAGAATGACCATGACAATGAATACCACTAGAAATACGCATTATGGACTCCTAAATGAGGAATGAGAAGCATATATACCTTGTTTCTCATTCATTGGGAGACACCGTTAATCAACCACATCTAGTAGACTAAAAAGAGGAATATGGAACTGAAATGAGTCCCATGAGGATCATAAAAGGAATTTCATGTCCCAAATGCTTAAAACAGAATTATAATGAGTAAGAATGGCCATGACAATGAATACCACTAGAAATACGCATTATGGGACTCCTAAATGAGGAATGAGAAGCATATATACCTTGTTTCTCATTCATTGGGAGACACCGTTAATCAACACATCTAGTAGACTAAAAAGAGGAATATGGAACTGAAATGAGTCCCATGAGGATCATAAAGAATTTCATGTCCCAAATGCTTAAAACAGAATTATAATGAGTAAGAATGGCCATGACAATGAATACCACTAGAAATACGCATTATGGACTCCTAAATGAGGAATGAGAAGCATATATACCTTGTTTCTCATTCATTGGGAGACACCGTTAATCAACAACATCTAGTAGACTAAAAAGAGGAATATGGAACTGAAATGAGTCCCATGAGGATCATAAAAGGAATTTCATGTCCCAAATGCTTAAAACAGAATTATAATGAGTAAGAATGACCATGACAATGAATACCACTAGAAATACGCATTATGGGACTCCTAAATGAGGAATGAGAAGCATATATACCTTGTTTCTCATTCATTGGGAGACACCGTTAATCAACCACATCAAGTAGACTAAAAAGAGGAATATGGAACTGAAATGAGTCCCATGAGGATCATAAAAGGAATTTCATGTCCCCAAATGCTTAAAACAGAATTATAATGAGTAAGAATGGCCATGACAATGAATACCACTAGAAATACGCATTATGGGACTCCTAAATGAGGAATGAGAAGCATATATACCTTGTTTCTCATTCATTGGGAGACACCGTTAATCAACAACATCTAGTAGACTAAAAAGAGGAATATGGAACTGAAATGAGTCCCATGAGGATCATAAAAGGAATTTCATGTCCCAAATGCTTAAAACAGAATATAATGAGTAAGAATGCCATGACAATGAATACCACTAGAAATACGCATTATGGACTCCTAAATGAGGAATGAGAAGCATATATACCTTGTTTCTCATTCATTGGGAGACACCGTTAATCAACCACATCTAGTAGACTAAAAAGAGGAATATGGAACTGAAATGAGTCCCATGAGGATCATAAAAGAATTTCATGTCCCAAATGCTTAAAACAGAATTATAATGAGTAAGAATGACCATGACAATGAATACCACTAGAAATACGCATTATGGGACTCCTAAATGAGGAATGAGAAGCATATATACCTTGTTTCTCATTCATTGGGAGACACCGTTAATCAACCACATCAAGTAGACTAAAAAGAGGAATATGGAACTGAAATGAGTCCCATGAGGATCATAAAGGAATTTCATGTCCCCAAATGCTTAAAACAGAATTATAATGAGTAAGAATGGCCATGACAATGAATACCACTAGAAATACGCATTATGGGACTCCTAAATGAGGAATGAGAAGCATATATACCTTGTTTCTCATTCATTGGGAGACACCGTTAATCAACCACATCTAGTAGACTAAAAAGAGGAATATGGAACTGAAATGAGTCCCATGAGGATCATAAAAGGAATTTCATGTCCCCAAATGCTTAAAACAGAATTTAATGAGTAAGAATGGCCATGACAATGAATACCACTAGAAATACGCATTATGGACTCCTAAATGAGGAATGAGAAGCATATATACCTTGTATCTCATTCATTGGGAGACACCGTTAATCAACCACATCAAGTAGACTAAAAAGAGGAATATGGAACTGAAATGAGTCCCATGAGGATCATAAAGAATTTCATGT
>FNXX01000057.1:0-89875 GCA_900108845.1 Iljinskaea planisiliqua
GTTCAGGATTCATTAACATTGTCTCCTAATGCATGAGAAAAAATTATTTTTGCCTCTCATTCCTCACTTAGGAGTCCCACAATGCATATTTCTAGTGTTTTGCATTGTTATGAACATTCTTACTCTTAAATTTCTTTTTTAAGAAATTAAGGACATGAAGTTGTTTTTTTAGGTGACGACAATGCATATTTCTAGTGGTACATCTTGTTCTGACCATTCTTACTCTTAAAATTCTGTTTTAACCAATTGAGGACATGAAGTTCCTTTTCTGATCATTATTAGACTCATTTCAGTTCTGATTCAACTTTCTGGTATATTGGATTTGGTTGATTAATGTTGTCTCCTAATGCATGAGAAACAAATTATTTATACTTCTCATTCCTCATTTTGGAGTCCCACAATGCATATTTCTAGTGTTATTCATTGTTGTGAACATTGTTACTCTTAAAATTATGTTTTAAGCATTTTGGGACATGAAGTTCTTTTTCTGATGTTCATTGGACTAATTTCAGTTTCAGATTCATCTTTTTGGTATATTGGATTTGGTTGATTAATTTTGTCTCCAAATGAATGAGAAACATGGTATTTATGCTTCTCATTTCTCATTTAGGCGACCGACAATGCATATTTCTAGTGGAACTCATTGTTATGACCATTTTTACTCTTAAAATTCTGTGTTAAGCAATTAGGGACATGAAGTTCTTTTTCTGATCTTCATTAGACTCATTTCAGATCCGGCTTCATCTTTCTGGTTTATTGGATTTGGTTGATTAGCGTTGTCTCCAAATGAATGACAAACATGGTATTTATGCTTCTCATTCCTTATTCAGGATTCCTACAATGCTTATTTCTAGTGTTATTCATTGTTATAAACATTCTTACTCTTACAATTCTCTTTTAAGCATATTGGGCTTTGAAGTTCTTTTTCTGATCTTCATTGTACTCATTTCAGTTCCAGGTTCATCTTTTTGGTATATTAGACTTGGTTTACTAACATTGTCTCCCAATGAATGAGAAACAAGGTATAACTGCTTCTCATATCTCATTTAGGTGACGACAATGCGTATTTCGAGTGGTACTCATTGTTATGTCCATTCTTACTCTTAAAGTCTGATTTAAGTACTTGGGGGACTTGAAGTTCCTTTTCTGAACTTCATTAGAAATATTTCAGTTCCGGATTCATCTTTCTGTTATATTGGATTTAGTTGAATAACGTTGTCTCCAAATGAATGAGAAACATAGTTTTTATGCTTCTCATTCCAAATTTAGAGTCCCACGATGCCTATTTCTAGTGGTACTCATTGTTATGACCATTCTTACTCTTAAAATTCAGTTTTAAGCAATTGGGGACATGAAGTTCCTTTTCTAATCTTCAATAGACTCATTTCAGTACCGGATTAATGTTTCTGGTATATAGGATTGGGTTGATTAACTTTATCTCCTAATGAATGAGAAACAAAGTATTTATCCTTCTCATACCAAATTTCGGAGTCCTACAATGCATATTTCTAGTGTTATTCATTATTATGAACATTTTTACTCTTAAAATACTGTTTTAAGCATTTTGGGACATGAACTTCTTTTTCTGATCTTCATTGGAGTCATTTCAGTTCCAGATTCATTTTTTTGGTATATTGGACTTGGTTTATTAAGGTTGTCTCCCAATGAATGAGAAACAAGGTAATTCTGCTTCTCATTCCTCATTTAGGTGACGAGAATGCATATTTATAGTGGTACTTCTTGTTAGCACCATTCTTACTCCTAAAATTCTGTTTTAAGCAATTGGGGACATGAAATTCCTTTTCTGATCTTCATTAGACTCATTTCAGTTCCTGATCCATTTTTATTGTATATAGGGTTAAGTTGATTAACTTTGTCTCATATTGAATGAGAAACAAACTATTTATGCTTCTCATACCTAATTTAGGAGTCCCACAATGCATATTTTTAATGTCATTCATTTTTATGAACATTCTTACTCTTAAAATTCTGATTTAAGCATTTTGGGACATGAAGTTCTTTTTCTGATCTTCATTGGACTCATTTCAGTTCCAGATTCATATTTTTGGTATATTTGATTTGGTTGATTAACGTTGACTCCCAATGAATGAGAAACAAGGTAGTTATGCTTCTCATTCCTCAATTAGGTGACGGCAATGCATATTTCTAGTGGTACTCATTGTTATGACCATTCTTACTCTTAAAATTCTGTTTTAAGCAACTGGGGACATGAAGTTCCTTTTCTGATCTTCATTAGACATATTTCAGATCCGGATTCATCTTTCTCGTATATTGGATTTGGTTGATTAACGTTTTCCCCAAATGAATGAGAAAAATTACTAATGCTTCTCATTCCTCATTTAGGAGTCCCACAATGCATATTTCTAGTGTTATTCATTGTTATGAACATTCTTACACTTAAAATCCTGTTTTAAGCATTTTGGGACATGAAGTTCTTTTCTGATCTTCATGGACACATTTCAGTTCCAGATTCATTTTTTTGGTAAATTGGATTTGGTTGATTAGCGTTGTCTCCCAATGAATGAGAAACAAGGTATTTATGCTTCTCATTCCTCATTTAGGTGACGACAATGCATATTTCTAGTGGTACTTCTTGTTATAACCATTCTTCCTATTAAAATTCTGTTTTAAACAATTGGGGACATGAAGTTCCTTTTCTGATCTTCATTAGACTCATTTTAGTTCCAGATTCATCTTTCTGGTATATTGGATTTGGTTGATTAACGTTGTCTCCTAATGAATGAAAAACAAAGTATTTATGCATCTCATTCCTCATTTAGGAGTCCCACAATGCATATTTCTTGTGTTATTCATTGTTATGAACATTCTTACTCTTAAAATTCTGTTTTAAGCATTTTGGGACATAAAGTTCTTTTTCTAATCTTCACTGGACTCATTTCAGTTCCATATTCATCTTTATGGTATATTGGATTTTGTTGATAAACGTTGTCTCCAAATGAATGAGAAATATTGTATTTATGCTTCTCATTTCTCATTTAGGTGACCGACAATGCATATTTCTAGTGGAACTCATTGTTATTACCAATCTTACTCTTAAAATTCTGTTTTAAGCAATTGGGGACAAGAACTTCCTTTTCTGATCTTCATTAGACTCATTTCAGTTCCGGATTCTTCTTTCTGGTATATTGGATTTAGTCTATAAACGTTGTCTCTTATTGAATGAGAAACATAGTATTTATGCATCTCATTCCTTATTTAGAATACCGACAATGCATATTTCTAGTGGTACTCATTGTTATGACCATTCTTACTCTTAAAATTCTATTTTAAGAAATTGGGGAAGTGAAGTTGTTTTTTTAATCTTCATTGGACTCAGTTCAGTTACAGATTCATCTTTTTGGTATATTGGATTTGGTTGATTAACGTTGTCTCCCAATGAATGAGAAACTAGGTATTTATGCTTCTCATTTCTCATTTAGGAGACGACAATGCATATTTCTAGTGGTAGTTCTTGTTATGACCATTCTTACTCTTAAAATTCTGTTTTAAGAAATTGGGGACATGAAGTTCCTTTTCTAATCTTCATTAGACTCATTTCAGATCCGGATTCATCTTTTTGGTATATTTGATTTGGTTGATTAACGTTGTCTCCAAATGAATGAGAAACATTGTATTTATTCTTCTCATTCCTCACTTAGGAGTCCCACAATGTATATTTCTAGTGTTATCCATTGTTATGAACATTCTTACTCTTAAAATTCTCTTTAAGCATTTTGGGACATGAAGTTCTTTTTCTAATCTTCATTGGACTCATTTCAGTTCCAGATTCATCCTTTTGGTATATTGGACTTGGTTTATTAACATTGTCTCCCAATGAATGAGAAACATGGTATTTATGCTTCTCATTTCTCATTTAGGTGACCGACAATGCCTATTTCTAGTGGAACTCATTGTTATGACCATTTTTACTCTTAAAATTCTGTTTTAAGCAATTGGGGACCTGAAGTTCCTTTTCTGATCTTCATTAGACACATTTAAGATCCGGATTCATCTTTCTGCTATATTGGATTTTGTTGATTAACATTTTCTCCAAATGAATGAGAAAAAGTAGTTATGCTTCTCATTCCTCATTTAGGAGTCCCACAATACATATTTTTAGTGTTATACATTGTTATGAACATTCTTACCCTTAAAATTCTGTTTTAAGCATTTTGGGACATGAAGTTCTTTTTCTGATCTTCATTGGACTCATTTCAGTTCCAGATTCATCTTTTTGGTATATTGGATTTGGTTGATTAACGTTGTCTCCCAATGTATGAGAAACAAGGTATTTATGCTTCTCATTCCTCATTTATGTGACGACAATGCATATTTCTAGTGGTACTTCTTGTTATAACCATTCTTACTATTAAAATTCTGTTTTAAGCAATTGGGGACATGAAGTTCCTTTTCTGATCTTTATTAGACTCATTTCAGTTCCGGATTCATCTTTCTGGTATATTGGATTTGGTTGATTAACGTTGTCTCCTAATGAATGAGAAACAAAGATTTATGCTTCTCATTCCTCATTTAGGAGTCGTACAATGCATATTTTTTATGTTATTCATTGTTATGACCATTTTTACTCTTAAAATTCCATTTTATGCAATTGGTGACATGAAGTTCCTTTTCTGATCTTCATTGGACTCATTTCAGTTCCATATTCATCTTTTTGGTATATTGGATTTTGTTGATTAACGTTGTCTCCCAATGAATGAGAAACATTGTATTTATGCTTCTCATTTCTCATTTAGGTGACCGACAATGCATATTTCTAGTGGAACTCATTGTTATCTCCATTCTTACTCTTAAAATTCTGTTTTAAGCAATTGGGGACAAGAACTTCCTTTTCTGATCAACATTAGACTCATTTCAGTTCAGGATTCATCTTTCTGGTATATTGGATTTAGTCTATAAACGTTGTCTCTTAATGAATGAGAAACCTAGTATTTATGCATCTCATTCCTTATTTAGAATACCGACAATCCATATTTCTAGTGGTACTCATTGTTATGACCATTCTTACTCTTAAAACTCTATTTTAAGAAATTGGGGAAGTGAAGTTGTTTTTTTTAATCTTCATTGGACTCATTTCAGTTCCAGATTCAACTTTTTGGTATATTGGACTTGGTTTATAAACGTTGTCTCCCAATGAATGAGAAACATGGTATTTATTCTTCTCAATTCTCATTTACATGACCGACAATGCATATTTCTAGTGGAACTCATTGTTATGAACATTTTTACTCTTAAAATTCTGTTTTAAGCAATTGGGGACATGAAGTTCCTTATCTGATCTTCATTAGACTCATTTCAGTTCCGGATTCATCTTTCTGGTATAATGGATTGGGTTGATTAACGTTTTCTCCAAATGAATGAGAAACATGGTATTTATGCTTCTCATTTCTCATTTAGGTGACCGACAATGCATATTTCTAGTGGTACTCATTGTTATGACCATTCTTACTCTTAAAATTTTATTTTAAGAATTGGGGAAGTGAAGTTGTTTTTTTAATCTTCATTGGACTCATTTCAGTTACAGATTCATCTTTTTAGTATATTGGATTTGGTTGATTAACATTGTCTCCCAATGAATGAGAAACTAGGTATTTATGCTTCTCATTCGTCATTTAGGTGACGACAATGCATATTTCTAGTGGCAGTTCTTGTTATGACCATTCTTACTCTTAAAATTCTGTTTTAAGAAATTGGGCACATGAAGTTCCTTTTCTGATCTTCATTAGACTCATTTCAGATCCGGATTCATCTTTCTGGTATATTGGATTTGGTTGATTAACGTTGTCTCCTAATGAATGTGAAACAAAGATTTATGCTTCTCATTCCTCATTTAGGAGTCGTACAATGCATATTTCTTATGTTATTCATTGTTATGACCATTTTTACTCTTAAAATTCCATTTTATGCAATTGGTGACATGAAGTTCCTTTTCTGATCTTCATTGGACTCATTTCAGTTCCATATTCATCTTTTTGGTATATTGGATTTTGTTGATTAACGTTGTCTCCCAATGAATGAGAAACATTGTATTTATGCTTCTCATTTCTCATTTAGGTGACCGACAATGCATATTTCTAGTGGAACTCATTGTTATCTCCATTCTTACTCTTAAAATTCTGTTTTAAGCAATTGGGGACAAGAACTTCGTTTTCTGATCTTCATTAGACTCATTTCAGTTCCGGATTCTTCTTTCTGGTATATTGGATTTAGTCTATAAACGTTGTCTCTTATTGAATGAGAAACATAGTATTTATGCATCTCATTCCTTATTTAGAATACCGACAATGCATATTTCTAGTGGTACTCATTGTTATGACCATTCTTACTCTTAAAATTCTATTTTAAGAAATTGGGGAAGTGAAGTTGTTTTTTTAATCTTCATTGGACTCAGTTCAGTTACAGATTCATCTTTTTGGTATATTGGATTTGGTTGATTAACGTTGTCTCCCAATGAATGAGAAACTAGGTATTTATGCTTCTCATTTCTCATTTAGGAGACGACAATGCATATTTCTAGTGGTAGTTCTTGTTATGACCATTCTTACTCTTAAAATTCTGTTTTAAGAAATTGGGGACATGAAGTTCCTTTTCTGATCTTCATTAGACTCATTTCAGATCCGGATTCATCTTTTTGGTATATTTGATTTGGTTGATTAACGTTGTCTCCAAATGAATGAGAAACATTGTATTTATTCTTCTCATTCCTCACTTAGGAGTCCCACAATGTATATTTCTAGTGTTATCCATTGTTATGAACATTCTTACTCTTAAAATTCTCTTTTAAGCATTTTGGGACATGAAGTTCTTTTTCTAATCTTCATTGGACTCATTTCAGTTCCAGATTCATCCTTTTGGTATATTGGACTTGGTTTATTAACATTGTCTCCCAATGAATGAGAAACATGGTATTTATGCTTCTCATTTCTCATTTAGGTGACTGACAATGCCTATTTCTAGTGGAACTCATTGTTATGACCATTTTTACTCTTAAAATTCTGTTTTAAGCAATTGGGGACCTGAAGTTCCTTTTCTGATCTTCATTAGACACATTTAAGATCCGGATTCATCTTTCTGCTATATTGGATTTTGTTGATTAACATTTTCTCCAAATGAATGAGAAAAAGTAGTTATGCTTCTCATTCCTCATTTAGGAGTCCCACAATACATATTTCTAGTGTTATACATTGTTATGAACATTCTTACCCTTAAAATTCTGTTTTAAGCATTTTGGGACATGAAGTTCTTTTTCTGATCTTCATTGGACTCATTTCAGTTCCAGATTCATCTTTTTGGTATATTGGATTTGGTTGATTAACGTTGTCTCCCAATGTATGAGAAACAAGGTATTTATGCTTCTCATTCCTCATTTATGTGACGACAATGCATATTTCTAGTGGTACTTCTTGTTATAACCATTCTTACTATTAAAATTCTGTTTTAAGCAATTGGGGACATGAAGTTCCTTTTCTGATCTTTATTAGACTCATTTCAGTTCCGGATTCATCTTTCTGGTATATTGGATTTGGTTGATTAACGTTGTCTCCTAATGAATGAGAAACAAAGATTTATGCTTCTCATTCCTCATTTAGGAGTCGTACAATGCATATTTCTTATGTTATTCATTGTTATGACCATTTTTACTCTTAAAATTCCATTTTATGCAATTGGTGACACGAAGTTCCTTTTCTGATCTTCATTGGACTCATTTCAGTTCCATATTCATCTTTTTGGTATATTGGATTTTGTTGATTAACGTTGCCTCCCAATGAATGAGAAACATTGTATTTATGCTTCTCATTTCTCATTTAGGTGACCGACAATGCATATTTCTAGTGGAACTCATTGTTATCTCCATTCTTACTCTTAAAATTCTGTTTTAAGCAATTGGGGACAAGAACTTCCTTTTCTGATCAACATTAGACTCATTTCAGTTCAGGATTCATCTTTCTGGTATATTGGATTTAGTCTATAAACGTTGTCTCTTAATGAATGAGAAACCTAGTATTTATGCATCTCATTCCTTATTTAGAATACCGACAATCCATATTTCTAGTGGTACTCATTGTTATGACCATTCTTACTCTTAAAACTCTATTTTAAGAAATTGTAGAAGTGAAGTTGTTTTTTTTAATCTTCATTGGACTCATTTCAGTTCCAGATTCAACTTTTTGGTATATTGGACTTGGTTTATAAACGTTGTCTCCCAATGAATGAGAAACATGGTATTTATTCTTCTCAATTCTCATTTACATGACCGACAATGCATATTTCTAGTGGAACTCATTGTTATGAACATTTTTACTCTTAAAATTCTGTTTTAAGCAATTGGGGACATGAAGTTCCTTATCTGATCTTCATTAGACTCATTTCAGTTCCGGATTCATCTTTCTGGTATAATGGATTGGGTTGATTAACGTTTTCTCCAAATGAATGAGAAACATGGTATTTATGCTTCTCATTTCTCATTTAGGTGACCGACAATGCATATTTCTAGTGGTACTCATTGTTATGACCATTCTTACTCTTAAAATTTTATTTTAAGAAATTGGGGAAGTGAAGTTGTTTTTTTAATCTTCATTGGACTCATTTCAGTTACAGATTCATCTTTTTAGTATATTGGATTTGGTTGATTAACATTGTCTCCCAATGAATGAGAAACTAGGTATTTATGCTTCTCATTCGTCATTTAGGTGACGACAATGCATATTTCTAGTGGCAGTTCTTGTTATGACCATTCTTACTCTTAAAATTCTGTTTTAAGAAATTGGGCACATGAAGTTCCTTTTCTGATCTTCATTAGACTCATTTCAGATCCGGATTCATCTTTCTGGTATATTGGATTTGGTTGATTAACGTTGTCTCCAAATGAATGAGAAACATTGTATTTATGCTTCTCATTCCTCATTTAGGAGTCCCACAATGTACATTTCTAGTGTTATCCATTGTTATAAACATTCTTACTCTTAAAATACTGTTTTAAGCATTTTGGGACATGAAGTTCTTTTTCTGATCTTCATTGGACTCATTTCAGTTCCAGATTCATCTTTTTGGTATATTGGACTTGGTTTATTAACATTGTCTCCCAATGAATGAGAAACATGGTATTTATGCTTCTCATTTCTCATTTTGGTGACCGACAATGCATATTTCTAGTGGAACTGATTGTTATGACCATTTTTACTCTTAAAATTCTGTTTTAAGCAATTGGGGACATGAAGTTCCTTTTCTGATCTTCATTAGACTCATTTCAGATCCGGATACATCTTTCTGGTATAATGGATTGGGTTGATTAACGTTGTCTCCAAATGAATGAGAAACATGGTATTTATGCTTCTCATTTTTCATTTAGGTGACCGACAATGCATATTTCTAGTGGAACTAATTGTTATGACCATTTTTACTCTTAAAATTCTGTTTTAAGCAATTGTGGACATGAAGTTCCTTTTCTGATCTTCATTGGACTCATTTCAGTTGCATATTCATCTTTTTGTTATATCGGATTTGGTTGATTAACGTTGTCTCCCAGTGAATGAGAAACATTGTATTTATGCTTCTCATTTTTCATTTAGGTGACCGACAATGCATATTTCTAGTGGAACTCATTGTTATCACCATTCTTACTCTTAAAATTCTGTTTTAAGCAATTGGGGACATGAACTTCCTTTTTTTGATCTTCATTCGAGTCATTTCAGTTCCGGATTCATCTTTCTGGTATATTGGATTTAGTTGATAAATGTTGTCTCTTAATGAATGAGAAACATAGTATTTATGCATCTCATTCCTTATTTAGAATACCGACAATGCATAATTCTAGGGGTACTCATTGTTATGACCATTCTTAATCTTCAAATTATGTTTTAAGAAATTGGGGAAATGAAGTTGGTTTTTTATCTTCATTGGACTCATTTCAGTTACAGATTCATCGTTTTGGTATATTGGATTTGGTTGATTAATGTTGTCTCCCAATGAATAAGAAACAAGATATTTATGCTTCTCATTCCTCATTTTGGTGACGACAATGCATATTTCTAGTGGTACTTCTTGTTATGACCATTCTTACTCTTAAAATTCTGTTTTAAGCAATTGGGGACATGAAGTTCCTTTTCTGATCTTCATTAGACTCATTTCAGTTCCGGATTCATCTTTCAGGTATATTGGATTTTGTTGATAAACGTTGTCTCCAAATGAATGAGAAACATGGTATTTATGCTTCTCATTCCTCACTTAGGAATCCCACAATGCATATTTCTATTGATATTCATTGTTATGAACATTCTTACTCTTAAAATTCTATTTTAAGCTTTTTGGGACTTGAAGTTCTTTTTCTGACTTCATTGGACTCATTTCAGTTCCAGTTTCATCTTTTTGGAATATTGGATTTGGTTGATAAACATTGTGTCCCAATGAATGAGAAACAAGGTATTTATGCTTCTCATTCCTCATTTAGGTGACGACAATGCATATTTCTAGTGGTACTTCTTGTTATAACCATTCGTACTCTTAAAATTCGTTTTAATCAATTGGGGACATGAAGTTCCTTTTCTGATCTTCATTAGACTCATTTCAGTTCCGGATTCATCTTTCTGGTATATTGGATTTGGTTGATTAACGTTGTCTCCCAATGAATGAGAAACAAGGTAGTTATGCTTCTCATTCCTCATTTAGGTGACGACAATGCATATTTTTAGTGGTACTCATTGTTATGACCATTCTTACTTTTAAAATTCTGTTTTAAGCAACTGGGGACATGAAGTTCCTTTTCTGATCTTCATTAGACACATTTCAGATCCGGATTCATCTTTCTGGTATATTGGATTTGGTTGATTAACGTTTTCTCCAAATGAATGAGAAAAAGTAGTTATGCTTCTCAGTCCTTATTTAGGAGTCCCACAATGCGTATTTTTAGTGTTATTCACTGTTATGAACATTTTTTACCTTTTAAATTCTGTTTTAAGCATTTTGGGTCATGAAGTTCTTTTTCTGATCTTCATTGGACTCACTTCAGTTCCAGATTCATCTTTTTGGTATATTGGATTTCGTTGATTAACGTTGTCCCCCAATGAATGAGAAACAAGGTATTTATGCATCTCATTCCTCATTTAGGTGACGACAATGCATATATCTAGTGGTACTTCTTGTTATAACCATTCTTACTATTAAAATTCTGTTTTAAGCAATTGGGGACATGAAGTTCCTTTTCTGATCTTTATTAAACTCATATAAGTTCCGGATTCATCTTTCTGGTATATTGGATTTGGTTGACTAACGTTGTCTCCTAATGAATGAGAAAAAAAGATTTATTCTTTTCATTCCTCATTTAGGAGTCCCACAATGCATATTTCTTGTGTTATTCATTGTTATGAACATTATTACTCTTAAAATTCTGTTTTAAGAATTTTGGGACAGAAACTTCTTTTTCTGATCTTCAATGGACTCATTCAACTTCCATATTCATCTTTTTGGTATATTGGATTTTGTTGACAAATGTTGTCTCCAAATGAATGAGAAATATTGTGTTTATGCTTCTCATTTCTCATTTAGGTGACCGACAATGCATATTTCTAGTGGAACTCATTGTTATTACCATTCTTACTCTTAAAATTCTGTTTTAAGCAATTGGGGACAAGAACTTCCTTTTCTGATCTTCATTAGACTCATTTCAGTTCTGTATTCATCTTTCTGGTATATTGGATTTAGTCTATAAACGTTGTCTCTTAATGAATGAGAAACATAGTATTTATGCATCTCATTCCTTATTTAGAATACGGACAATGCATATTTCTAGTGGAACTCATTGTTATGACCATTCTTGCTCTTAAAATTTTAACTTAAGAAATTGGGGAAGTGAAGTTGCTTTTTTAATCTTCATTGGACTCATTTCAATTACAGATTCATCTTTTTGGTATATTGGATTTGGTTGATTAACGTTGTCACCCAATGAATGAGAAACTAGGTATTTATGCTTCTCATTCCTCATTTAGGTGACGACAATGCATATTTCTAGTGGTAGTTCTTGTTATGACCATTCTTTCTCTTAAAACTTCTGTTTTAAGAAATTGGGGACATGAAGTTCTTTTTCTGATCTTCATTAGACTCATTTCAGATCCGGATTCATCTTTCTGGTATATTGGATTTGGTTGATTAACGTTGTCTCCAAATGAATGAGAAACATTGTATTTATGCTTCTCATTCCTCACTTAGGAGTCCCACAATTCATATTTCAAGTGTTATTCATTTGGGGACATGAAGTTCTTTTTCTGATCATCATTAGACTCATTTCAGTTCCGGATTCATCTTTCTGGTATAATGGATTGGGTTGATTAACATTGTCTCCAAATGAATGAGAAACATGGTATTTAAGCTTCTCATTTCTCATTTAGGTGACCGACAATGCATATTTCTAGTGGTACTAATTGTTATGACCATTTTTACTCTTAAAATTCTGTTTTAAGCAATTGGGGACATGAAGTTCGTTTTCTGATCTTCATTGGACTCATTTCAGTTCCATATTCATCTTTTTGGTATATTGGATTTTGTTGATTAATGTTGTCTCCCAATGAATGAGAAACATTGTATTTACGCTTCTCATTTCTCATTTAGGTGACCGACAATGGATATTTCTAGTGGAACTCATTGTTATCACCGTTCTTACTCTTAAAATTCTGTTTTAAGCAATTGGGGACATGAACTTCTTTTTCTGATTTTCATTAGACTCATTTCAGTTCCGGATTCATCTTTCTGGTATATTGCATTTAGTTAATAAACGTTGTCTCTTAATGAATGAGAAACATAGTATTTATGCATCTCATTCCTTATTTAGAATACCGACAATGCATAATTCTAGTGGTACTCATTGTTATGACCATTCTTAATCTTAAAATTATGTTTTAAGAAATTGGGGACATGAAGTTGTTTTTTTATCTTCCTTGGACTCATTTCTGTTACAGATTCATCTTTTTGGTATATTGGATTTGGTTGATTAACGTTGTCTCCCAATGAATGAGAAACAAGGTATTTATGCTTCTCATTCCTCATTTAGGTGACGACAATGCATATTTCTAGTGGTACTTCTTGTTATGACCATTCTTACTCTTAAAATTCTATTTTAAGCAATTGGGGACATGAAGTCCCTTTTTTGATCTTCATTAGACTCATTTCAGTTCCGGATTCATCTTTCTGGTATATTTGATTTTGTTGATAAACGTTGTCTCCAAATGAATGAGAAGCATGGTATTTATGCTTCTCATTCATCACTTGGGAGTCCCACAATGCATATTTCTAGTGTTATTCATTGTTATGATCATTCTTACTCTTAAAATTCTGTTTTAAGCAATTGGGGACATGAAGTTCCTTTTCTGATCTTCATTAGACTCATTTCAGTTCCAGATTCATCTTTTTGGAATATTGGATTTGGTTGATAAACGTTGTCTCCCAATGAATGAGAAACAAGGTATTTATGCTTCTCATTCTTCATTTAGGTGACGACAATGCATATTTCTAGTGGTACTTCTTGTTATGACCATTCGTACTCTTAAAATTCTGTTTTAATCAATTGGGGACATGAAGTTTCTTTTCTGATCTTCATTAGACTCATTTCAGTTCCGGATTCATCTTTCTGGTATATTGGACTTTGTTGATAAACGTTGTCTCCAAATGAATTAGAAACATGGTATTTATGCTTCTCATTTCTCATTTAGGTGACCGACAATGCATATTTATAGTGGAACTCATTGTTATAACCATTTTTACTCTTAAAATTCTGTTTTAAGCAATTGGGGACATGAAGTTCCTTTTCTAATCTTCATTAGACTCATTTCAGATCCGGATACATCTTTCTGGTATAATGGATTGGGTTGATTAACGTTGTCTCCAAATGAATGAGAAACATGGTATTTACGCTTCTCATTTCTCATTTAGGTGACCGACAATGCATATTTCTAGTGGAAATAATTGTTATGACCATTTTTACTCTTAAAATTCTGTTTTAAGCAATTGGGGACATGAAGTTCCTTTTCTGATCTTCATTGGACTCATTTCAGTTCCATATTCATCTTTTTGGTATATTGGATTTGGTTGATTAACGTTGTCTCCCAATGAATGAGAAACATTGTATTTATGCTTCTCATTTCTCATTTAGGTGACCGACAATGCATATTTCTAGTGGAACTCATTGTTATCACCATTCATACTCTTAAAATTCTGTTTTAAGCAATTGGGGACATGAAGTTCCTTTTCTAATCTTCATTAGACTCATTTCAGATCCGGATACATCTTTCTGGTATAATGGATTGGGTTGATTAACGTTGTCTCCAAATGAATGAGAAACATGGTATTTACGCTTCTCATTTCTCATTTAGGTGACCGACAATGCATATTTCTAGTGGAAATAATTGTTATGACCGTTTTTACTCTTAAAATTCTGTTTTAAGCAATTGGGGACATGAAGTTCCTTTTCTGATCTTCATTGGACTCATTTCAGTTCCATATTCATCTTTTTGGTATATTGGATTTGGTTGATTAACGTTGTTTCCCAATGAATGAGAAACATTGTATTTATGCTTCTCATTTCTCATTTAGGTGACCGACAATGCATATTTCTAGTGGAACTCATTGTTATCACCATTCATACTCTTAAAATTCTGTTTTAAGCAATTGGGGACATGAACTTCCTTTTCTGATCTTCATTAGACTCATTTCAGTTCTGGATTCATCTTTCTGGTATATTGGATTTAGTTGATAAACATTGTCTCTTAATGAATGAGAAACATAGTATTTATGCATCTCATTCCTTATTTTGAATACCGACAATGCCTAATTCTAGTGCTACTCATTGTTATGACCATTCTTAATCTTAAAATTAGGTTTTAAAAAATTGGGGACAAGAAGTTGGTTTTTTATCTTCATTGGACTCATTTCAGTTACAGATTCATCTTTTTGGAATATTGGATTTGGTTGATTAACGTTTTCTCCCATTGAATGAGAAACAAGGTATTTAGGCTTCTCACTCCCCATTTAGGTGACGACAATGCATAGTTCTAGTGGTACTTCTTGTTATGACCATTCTTACTCTTAAAATTCTGTTTTAAGCAATTGGGGACATGAAGTTCCTTTTCTGATCTTCATTTGACTCATTTCAGTTCCGGATTCATCTTTCTGGTATATTGGATTTTGTTGATAAACATTGTCTCCAAATGAATGAGAAACATGGTATTTATGCTTCTCATTCCTCACTTAGGAGTCCCACAATTCATATTTCTATTGATATTCATTGTTATGAACATTCTTACTCTTAAAATTCTGCTTTAAGCATTTTGAGACTTGAAGTTCTTTTTCTGATCTTCATTGGACTCATTTCAGTTCCAGATTCATCTTTTTGGTATATTGGATTTGGTTAATAAACGTTGTCTCTAAATGAATGAGAAAGAAGGTATTTCTGCTTCTCTTTTCTCATTTAGGTGACAGACAATGCATATTTCTAGTGGAACTAATTGTTATCACCATTCTTACTCTTAAAATTTGTTTTAAGCAATTGGGGACATGAACTTCCTTTTCTGATCTTCATTAGACTCATTTCAGTTCCGATTCATCTTTCTGGTATATTGGATTTAGTTGATAAACGTTGTCTCTTAATGAATGAGAAACATAGTATTTATGCATCTAATTCCTTATTTAGAATACCGACAATGCATAATTCTAGTGGTACTCATTGTTATGACCATTCTTAATCTTAAAATTATGTTTTAAGAAATTGGGGACATGAAGTTGTTTTTTATCTTCATTAGACTCATTTCAGTTACAGATTCATCTTTTTGGTATATTGGATTTGGTTGATTAACGTTGTCACCCAATGAATAAGAAACTAGGTATTTATGCTTCTCATTCCTCATTTAGGTGACGACAATGCATATTTCTAGTGGTAGTTCTTGTTATGAGCATTCTTACTCTTAAAATTCTGTTTTAAGAAATTGGGGACATGAAGTTCCTTTTATGATCTTCATTAGACTCATTTCAGATCCGGACTTATCTTTCTGGTATATTGGATTTGGTTGATTAACGTTGTCTCCAAATGAATGAGAAACATTGTATTTATGCTTCTCATTCCTCACTTAGGAGTCCCACAATGTATATTTCTAGTGTTATCCATTGTTATGAACATTCTTCCTCTTAAAATTCTGTTTTAAGCATTTTGGGAGATGAAGTTCTTTTTCTAATCTTCATTGGACTCATTTCAGTTCCACATTCATCTTTTTGGTATATTGGACTTGGTTTATTAGCATTGTCTCCCAATGAATGAGAAACATGGTATTTATGCTTCCCATTTCTCATTTAGGTGACCGACAACGCATATTTCTAGTGGAACTGATTGTTATGACCATTTTTTCTCCTAAAATTCTGTTTTAAGCAATAGGGGACATGAAGTTCCTTTTCTGATCTTCATTAGACTCATTTCAGATCCGGATTCATCTTTCTGGTATAATGGATTGGGTTGATTAACATTGTCTCCAAATGAATGAGAAACATGGTATTTATGCTTCTCATTTCTCATTTAGGTGACCGACAATGGATATTTATAGTGGAACTCATTGTTATCACCGTTCTTACTCTTAAAATTCTGTTTTAAGCAATTGGGGACATGAACTTCCTTTTCTGATCTTCATTAGACTCATTTCAGTTCCGGATTCATCTTTCTGGTATATTGCATTTAGTTGATAAACGTTGTCTCTTAATGAATGAGAAACATAGTATTTATGCATCTCATTCCTTATTTAGAATACCGACAATGCATAACTCTAATGGTACTCATTGTTATGACCATTCTTAATCTTAAAATTATGTTTTAAGAAATTGGGGACATGAAGTTGTTTTTATTATCTTCCTTGGACTCATTTCTGTTACAGATTCATCATTTTGGTATATTGGATTTGGTTGATTAACGTTGTCTCCCAATGAATGAGAAACAAAGTATTTATGCTTCTCATTCCTCATTTAGGTGACGACAATGCATATTTCTAGTTGTACTTCTTGTTATGACCATTCTTACTCTTAAAATTCTATTTTAAGCAATTGGGGACATGAAGTCCCTTTTCTGATCTTCATTAGACTCATTTCAGTTCCGGATTCATCTTTCTGGTATATTTGATTTTGTTGATAAACGTTGTCTCCAAATGAATGAGAAGCATGGTATTTATGCTTCTCATTCATCACTTGGGAGTCCCACAATGCATATTTCTAGTGTTATTCATTGTTATGATCATTCTTACTCTTAAAATTCTGTTTTAAGCATCTTGGGACATGAAGTTCTTTTTCAGATCTTCATTGGACACATTTCAGTTCCACATTCATCTTTTTGGAATATTGGATTTGGTTGATAAATGTTGTCCCCCAATGAATGAGAAACAAGGTATTTATGCTTCTCATTCCTCATTTAGGTGACGACAATGCATATTTCTAATGGTACTTCTTGTTATGACCATTCGTACTTTTAATCAATTGGGGACATGAAGTTTCTTTTCTGATCTTCATTAGACTCATTTCAGTTCCGGATTCATCTTTCTAGTATATTGGACTTTGTTGATAAACGTTGTCTCCAAATGAATTAGAAACATGGTATTTATGCTTCTCATTTCTCATTTAGGTGACCGACAATGCATATTTATAGTGGAACTCATTGTTATAACCATTTTTACTCTTAAAATTCTGTTTTAAGCAATTGGGGACATGAAGTTCCTTTTCTAATCTTCATTAGACTCATTTCAGATCCGGATACATCTTTCTGGTATAATGGATTGGGTTGATTAACGTTGTCTCCAAATGAATGAGAAACATGGTATTTACGCTTCTCATTTCTCATTTAGGTGACCGACAATGCATATTTCTAGTGGAAATAATTGTTATGACCATTTTTACTCTTAAAATTCTGTTTTAAGCAATTGGGGACATGAAGTTCCTTTTCTGATCTTCATTGGACTCATTTCAGTTCCATATTCATCTTTTTGGTATATTGGATTTGGTTGATTAACGTTGTCTCCCAATGAATGAGAAATTATGTATTTATGCTTCTCATTTCTCATTTAGGTGACCGACAATGCATATTTCTAGTGGAACTCATTGTTATCACCATTCATACTCTTAAAATTCTGTTTTAAGCAATTGGGGACATGAAGTTCCTTTTCTAATCTTCATTAGACTCATTTCAGATCCGGATACATCTTTCTGGTATAATGGATTGGGTTGATTAACGTTGTCTCCAAATGAATGAGAAACATGGTATTTACGCTTCTCATTTCTCATTTAGGTGACCGACAATGCATATTTCTAGTGGAAATAATTGTTATGACCGTTTTTACTCTTAAAATTCTGTTTTAAGCAATTGGGGACATGAAGTTCCTTTTCTGATCTTCATTGGACTCATTTCAGTTCCATATTCATTTATGCATCTCATTCCTTATTTAGAATACCGACAATGCATAATTCTAGTGGTACTCATTGTTATGATCATTCTTAATCTTAAAATTATGTTTTAAGAAATTGGGGACATGAAGTTGTTTTTTATCTTCATTAGACTCATTTCAGTTACAGATTCATCTTTTTGGTATATTGGATTTGGTTGATTAACGTTGTCACCCAATGAATGAGAAACTAGGTATTTATGCTTCTCATTCCTCATTTAGGTGACGACAATGCATATTTCTAGTGGTACTTCTTGTTATGACCATTCTTACTCTTAAAATTCTGTTTTAAGAAATTGGGGACATGAAGTTCCTTTTCTGATCTTCATTAGACTCATTTCAGATCCGGACTCATCTTTCTGGTATATTGGATTTGGTTGATTAACGTTGTCTCCAAATGAATGAGAAACATTGTATTTATGCTTCTCATTCCTCACTTAGGAGTCCCACAATGTATATTTCTAGTGTTATCCATTGTTATGAACATTCTTCCTCTTAAAATTCTGTTTTAAGCATTTTGGGAGATGAAGTTCTTTTTCTAATCTTCATTGGACTCATTTCAGTTCCACATTCATCTTTTTGGTATATTGGACTTGGTTTATTAACATTGTCTCCCAAGGAATGAGAAACATGGTATTTATGCTTCCCATTTCTCATTTAGGTGACCGACAATGCATATTTCTAGTGGAACTGATTGTTATGACCATTTTTTCTCTTAAAATTCTGTTTTAAGCAATAGGGGAAATGAAGTTCCTTTTCTGATCTTCATTAGACTCATTTCAGATCCGGATTCATCTTTCTGGTATAATGGATTGGGTTGATTAACATTGTCTCCAAATGAATGAGAAACATGGTATTTATGCTTCTCATTTCTCATTTAGGTGACCGACAATGCATATTTCTAGTGGAACTAATTGTTATGACCATTTTTACTCTTAAAATTCTGTTTTAAGCAATTGGGGACATGAAGTTCCTTTTCTGATCTTCATTGGACTCATTTCAGTTCCATATTCATCTTTTTGGTATATTGGATTTGGTTGATTAACGTTGTCTCCCAATGAATGAGAAACATTGTATTTATGCTTCTCATTTCTCATTTAGGTGACCGACAATGCATATTTCTAGTGGAACTCATTGTTATCACCATTCATACTCTTAAAATTCTGTTTTAAGCAATTGGGGACATGAACTTCCTATTCTGATCTTCATTAGACTCATTTCAGATCCGGATTCATCTTTCTGGTATAATGGATTGGGTTGATTAACATTGTCTCCAAATGAATGAGAAACATGGTATTTATGCTTCTCATTTCTCATTTAGGTGACCGACAATGCATATTTCTAGTGGAACTAATTGTTATGACCATTTTTACTCTTAAAATTCTGTTTTAAGCAATTGGGGACATGAAGTTCCTTTTCTGATCTTCATTGGACTCATTTCAGTTCCATATTCATCTTTTTGGTATATTGGATTTGGTTGATTAACGTTGTCTCCCAATGAATGAGAAACATTGTATTTATGCTTCTCATTTCTCATTTAGGTGACCGACAATGCATATTTCTAGTGGAACTCATTGTTATCACCATTCATACTCTTAAAATTCTGTTTTAAGCAATTGGGGACATGAACTTCCTATTCTGATCTTCATTAGACTCATTTCAGTTCCGGATTCATCTTTCTGGTATATTGGATTTAGTTGATAAACATTGTCTCTTAATGAATGAGAAACATAGTATTTATGCATCTCATTCCTTATTTAGAATACCGACAATGCCTAATTCTAGTGCTACTCATTGTTATGACCATTCTTAATCTTAAAATTAGGTTTTAAAAAATTGGGGACATGAAGTTGTTTTTTTATCTTCATTGGACTCATTTCACTTACAGATTCATCTTTTTGGAATATTGGATTTGGTTGATTAACGTTTTCTCCCATTGAATGAGAAACAAGGTATTTAGGCTTCTCATTCCCCATTTAGGTGACGACAATTCATAGTTCTAGTGGTACTTCTTGTTATGACCATTTTTACTCTTAAAATTCTGTTTTAAGCAATTGGGGACATGAAGTTCCTTTTCTGATCTTCATTAGACTCATTTCAGTTCCGGATTCATCTTTCTGGTATATTGGATTTTGTTGATAAACATTGTCTCCAAATGAATGAGAAACATGGTATTTATGCTTCTCATTCCTCACTTAGGAGTCCCACAATTCATATTTCTAATGATATTCATTGTTATGAACATTCTTACTCTTAAAATTCTGCTTTAAGCATTTTGAGACTTGAAGTTCTTTTTCTGATCTTCATTGGACTCATTTCAGTTCCGGATTCATCTTTTTGGTATATTGGATTTGGTTAATAAACGTTGTCTCTAAATGAATGAGAAACAAGGTATTTCTGCTTCTCTTTTCTCATTTAGGTGACCGACAATGCATATTTCTAGTGGAACTCATTGTTATCACCATTCTTACTCTTAAAATTTGTTTTAAGCAATTGGGGACATGAACTTCCTTTTCTGATCTTCATTCGACTCATTTCAGTTCCGGATTCATCTTTCTGGTATATTGGATTTAGTTGATAAACGTTGTCTCTTAATGAATGAGAAACATAGTATTTATGCATCTCATTCCTTATTTAGAATACCGACAATGCATAATTCTAGTGGTACTCATTGTTATGACCATTCTTAATCTTAAAATTATGTTTTAAGAAATTGGGGACATGAAGTTGTTTTTTATCTTCATTAGACTCATTTCAGTTACAGATTCATCTTTTTGATATATTGGATTTGGTTGATTAACGTTGTCTCCCAATGAATGAGAAAAAAGGTATTTATGCTTCTCATTCCTCATTTAGGTGACGACAATGCATATTTCTAGTGGTACTTCTTGTTATAACCATTCTTACTCTTAAAATTCAGTTTTAAGCAATTGGGGACATGAAGTTCCTTTTCTGATCTTCATTAGACTCATTTCAGTTCCAGATTCATCTTTCTGGTATATTAGACTTTGTTGATAAACGTTGTCTCCAAATGAATGAGAAACATGGTATTTATGCTTCACATTCCTCACTTGGGAGTCCCACAATGCATATTTCTAGTGTTATTCATTGTTATGATTATTCTTACTCTTAAAATTCTGTTTTAAGCATTTTAGGCCTAGAAGTTCTTTTTTTTATCTTCATTGGACTTATTTCAGTTCCATTTTCATCTTTTTGGAATATCGGATTTGGTTGATAAATGTTGTCTTCCAATGAATGAGAAACAAGGTATTTATGCTTGTCATTCCTCATTTAGGTGACGACAATGCATATTTCTTCTGGTACTTCTTGTTATTACCATTCGTACTCTTAAAATTGTGTTTTAAGCAATTGGGGACATGAAGTTCTTTTTCTGATCTTCAATAGACTCATTTCAGTTCCGGATTCATCTTTCTGGTATATTGGATTTTGTTGATAAACGTTGTCTCAAAATGAATTAGAAACATGGTATTTATGCTTCTCATTTCTCATTTAGGTGACCGACAATGCATGTTTCTAGTGGAACTAATTGTTATGACCATTTTTACTCCTAAAATTCTGTTTTAAGCAATTGGGGATATGAAGTTCCTTTTCTGATCTTCATTGGACTCATTTCAGTTCCATATTCATCTTTTTGGTATATTGGATTTGGTTGATTAACGTTGTCTCCCAATGAATGAGAAACATTGTATTTATGCTTCTCATTTCTCATTTAGGTGACCGACAATGCATATTTCTAGTGGAACTCATTTTTATCACCATTCTTACTCTTAAAATTCTATTTTAAGCAATTGGGGACATGAACTTCCTTTTCTGATCTTCATTATACTCATTTCAGTTCCGGATTCATCTTTCTGGTACATTGGATTTACTTGATAAACGTTGTCTCTTAATGAATGAGAAACATAGTATTTATGCATCTCATTCCATATTTAGAATATGACAATGCATAATTCTAGTGGTACTCATTGTTATGACCATTCTTAATCATAAAATTATGTTTTAACAAATTGGGGACATGAAGTTGTTTTTTTATCTTCATTTGACTCATTTCAGTTATAGGTTCATATTTTTGGTATATTGGATTTGGTTGATTAACATTGTCTCCCAATGAATGAGGATTCATCTTTCTGGTATATTGGATTTACTTGATTAACGTTGTCTCTTAATGAATGAGAAACATAGTATTTATGCATCTCATTCCTCATTTAGTTAATTAACGTTGTCTCTTAATGAATGACAAACATAGTATTTACGCATCTCATTCCTCATTTAGTTGATTAACGTTGTCTCTTAATGAATGACAAACATATTTATGCATCTCATTCCTCATTTAGGAGTCCCACAATGCATATTTCTAGTGATATTCAATGTTATGAACATTTTTACTCTTAAAATTCTGTTTTAAGAATTTGAGGACATGAAGTTATTTTTCTGATCTTCATTGGAGTCATTTCAGTTCCAGATTCATCTTTTTGTTATATTGAATTTGGTTGATTAACATTGTTTCCCAATGAATGAGAAACAAGGTAGTTATGCTTCTCAATCCTCATTTAGGTGACGACAATGCATATTTCTAGTGGTACTCATTGTTACGGCCATTCTTACTCTTAAAATTATGTTTTAAGTATTTGGGGACATGAACTTCCTTTTCTGATCTTCATTAGAGTCATTTCAGTTCCGGATTCATCTATCTGGTATATTGGAATTAGTTGATTAACGTTGTCTCTTAATGAATGAGAACATAGTATTTATGCATCTCATTCCTCATTTAGTTGATTAACGTTGTCTTTTAATGAATGACAAACATAGTATTTACGCATCTCATTCCTCATTTTGGAGTCCCACAATTCATATTTCTAGTGATATTCAATGTAATGAACATTTTTACTCTTAAATTTCTGTTTTAAGAATTTGAGGACATGAAGCTGTTTTTCTGATATTCATTGGAGTCATTTGAGTTCCAGATTCATCTTTTTGTTATATTGAATTTGGTTGATTAACGTTGTCTGCCAATGAATGAGAAACAAGGTAGTTATGCTTCTCACTCCTCATTTAGGTGACGACAATGCATATTTCTAGTGGTACTCATTGTTAGGACCATTCTTACTCTTAAAATTATGTTTTAAGTATTTGGGGACATGAACTTCCTTTTCTGATCTTCATTAGAGTCATTTCAGTTCTGGATTCATCTTTCTAGTATATTGGATTTAGTTGATTAACGTTGTCTCTTAATGAATGACAAACATAGTATTTATGCATTTCATTCGTCATTTAGTTTTTTAACGCTGTCTCTTAATGAATGACAAACATATTTATGCATCTCATTCCTCATTTAGGAGTCCCACAATGCATGTTGTTAGTGATATTCAATGTTATGAACATTTTTACTCTTAAAATTCTGTTTTAAGAATTTGAGGACATTACCTTATTTTTCTGATCTTCATTGAAGTCATTTCAGTTCCAGATTCATCTTTTTGTTATTTTGAATTTGGTTGATTAACGTTGTCTCCCAATGAATGAGAAACAAGGTAGTTATGCTTCTCAATCCTCCTTTAGGTGACGACAATGCATTTTTCTAGTGGTACTCATTGTTATGACCATTCTTACTCTTAAAAGTTTGTTTTAAGTATTTGGGGACATGACCTTCCTTTTCTGATCTTCATTAGACTCATTTTCAGTTCCGGATTAATCTTTCAGGCATTTTGGATTTAGTTGATTAACGTTGTCTCTTAAGGAATGACAAACATAGTATTTATGCATCTCATTCCTAATTTAGTTGATTAACGTTGTCTCTTAATGAATGACAAACATAGTATTTATGCATCTCATTCCTCATTTACGAGTCCCACAATCCATATTTCTAGTGATATTCAATGTTATGAACATTTTTACTCTTAAATTTTTGTTTTAAGAATTTGAGGACATGAAGTTGTTTTTCTGATCTTTATTGGAGTCATTTCAGTTCCAGATTCATCTTTTTGTTATATTGAATTTGGTTGATTAACGTTGTCTCCCAATGAATGAGAAACAAGGTAGTTATGCTTCTCATTTCTCATTTAGGTGACGACACTGCATATTTCTAGTGGTACTCATTGTTACGACCATTATTACTCTTAAAATTCTGTTTTAAGTATTTGGAGACATGAACTTCATTTTCTTATCTTCATTACACTCATTTCAGTTCCGGATTTATCTTTCTGGTATATTGGATTAGTTGATTAACGTTGTCTCTTAATGAATGACAAACATAGTATTTATGCATCTCATTCCTCATTTAGTTGATTAAAGTTGTCTCTTAATGAATGACAAACATTTTTATGCATCTCATTCCTCATTTAGGAGTCCCACAATGCATATTTCTAGTGATATTCAATGTTATGGACATTTTTACTCTTAGAATTCTGTTTTAAGAATTTGAGGACATGAAGTTATTTTTCTGATCTTCATTGGAGTCATTTCAGTTCCAGATTCATCTTTTTGTTATATTGAATTTGGTTGAATACCGTTGTCTCCCAATCAATGAGAAACAAGGTAGTTATGCTTCTCAATCCTCATTTAGGTGACGACAATGCATATTTCTAGTGGTACTCATTGTTACGACCATTCTTACTCTTAAAATTATGGTTTAAGTATTTGGGGACATCAACTTCCTTTCTGATCTTCATTAGAGTCATTTCAGTTCCGTATTCATCTTTCTGGTATATTGGATTTTGTTGATTAACGTTGTCTCTTAATAAATGAGAAGCGTAGTATTTATGCATCTCATTCCTTATTTAGTTGATTAACGTTGTCTCTTAATGAATGACAAACATAGTATTTATGCATCTCATTCCTCATGTAGGAGTCCCACAATGCATATTTCTAGTGATATTCAATGTAATGAACATTTTTATTCTTAAATTTCTGTTTTAAGAATTTGAGGACATGAAGCAGTTTTTCTGATATTCATTGGAGTTATTTGAGTTCCAGATTCATCTTTTTGTTATATTGAATTTGGTTGATTAACGTTGTCTCCCAATGAATGAGAAACAAGGTAGTTATGCTTCTCATTTCTCATTTAGATGACGACAATGCATATTTCTAGTGGTACTCATTGTTACGACCATTCTTACTCTTAAAATTATGTTTAAAGTATTCGGGGACATGAACTTCATTTTCTGATCTTCATTAGAGTCATTTCAGTTCTGGATTCATCTATCTGGTATATTGGAATTAGTTGATTAACGTTGTCTCTTAATGAACGAGAACATAGTATTTATGCATCTCATTCCTCATTTAGTTGGTTAACGTTGTCTCTTAATGAATGACAAACAATTTATGCATCTCATTCCTCATTTAGGAGTCCCACAATGCATATTTCTAGTGATATTCAATGTTATGAACATTTTTTACTCTTCAAATTCTGTTTTAAGAATTTGAGGACATGAAGTTATTTTTCTGATCTTCATTGGAGTCATTTCAGTTCCAGATTCATCTTTTTATTATATTGAATTTGGTTGATCAACGTTGTCTCCCAATGAATGAGAAACAAGGTAGTTATGCTTCTCAATCCTCATTTAGGTGACGACAATGCATTTTTCTAGTGGTACTCATTGTTATGACCATTCTTACTCTTAAAATTCTGGTTTTAGTATTTGTGGACATGAACTTCCTTTTCTAATCTTCATTAGACTCATTTCAGTTCCGGATTCATCTTTCGGGTATATTGGATTTTCTTGATTAACTTTGTCTCTTAATGAATGAGAAACAAAGTATTTATGCTTCTCATTCCTCGTTTAGGAGTCCCACAATGCATATTTCTAGGGGTATTCATTGTTATGAACATTTTTACTCTTAATATTCTGTTTTACGAAATTGGGGACTTGAAGTTCCTTTTCTGATCTTCATTTGAATCATTTCAGATCCGGATTCATCTTTCTGGTATATTGGATTTGGTTGATTCACGTTGTTTCCAAATGAATGGAAAACATGGTATTTATGCTTCTCAATCCTCATTTTGGTAATCGACAATGCATATTTCTAGTGGTACTCATTGTTATGACCATTCTTACTCTTAAAATTCTGTTTTAAGCAATTGGGGACATTAAGTTCCTTTTCTGATTTTCATTAGACTCATTTCAGTTCCGGATTCATCTTTCTGGTATATTGGATTTGGTTGATTAACGTCGTCTCTTAATGAATGAGAAACATAGTACTTATGCTTCTCATTCCACATTTAGGAGTCCCACAATGCATGTGTTATTCATTGTTATAAACATACTTACACTTAAAATTCTGTTTAAAGCATTTGGAGACATGATGTTCTTTTTCTGATCTCATTGGAGTCATTTCAGTTCCAGATCCACCTTTTTGGTATATTGGATTTGGTTAATTAAAGTTGTCTCCCAATGAATGAGAAACAAGGTAGTTATGCTTCTCATTCCTTATTTAGGTGACGACAATGCATATTTCTAGTGGTACTCATTGTTATGACCATTCTTACTCTTAAAATTCTGTTTTAAGTATTTGGGGACATGAACTTCCTTTTCTGATCTTCATTGGAGTCATTTCAGTTCCAGATTCATCTTTTTGTTATATTGAATTTGGTTGATTAACGTTGTCTCCCAATGAATGAGAAACAAGGTAGTTATGCTTCTCATTCTTCATTTAGGTGACGACAATGCATATTTCTAGTGGTACTCATTGTTATGACCATTCTTACTCTTAAAATTCTGTTTTAAGTATTTCGGGACATGAAATTCCTTTTCTGATCTTCATTAGACTCATTTCAGTTCCGGATTCCTCTTTCTGGTATATTGGATTTTGGTTGATTAACTTTGTGTCCTAATGAATGAGAAACAAAGTATTTATGCTTCTCATTCCTCATTTAGGAGTCCGACAATGCATATTTCTAGGGTTATTCATTGTTATGAACATTTTTACTCTTAAAATTTTGTTTTAAGCGTTTTGGGACATGAAGTTCTTTTTCTGATCTTCATTGGACTCATTTCAGTACTAAATTCATGTTTTTGGTACATTGGACTTGATTTATTAACATCATTTCCCAATGAATGAGAAACATGGTATTTCTGCTTCTCATTCCTCATTTAGGTGACGACAATGCATATTTCTAGTGGTACTCATTGTTATGACCATTCTTACTCTTAAAATTCTGTTTTAAATATTTCGGGACACGAACTTCCTTTTCTGATCTTCATTAGACTCATTTCAGTTCCGGATTCCTCTTTCTGGTATATTGGATTTAGTTGATTAACTTTGTGTCCTAATGAATGAGAAACAAAGTATTTATGCTTCTCATTCCTCATTTAGGCGTCCGACAATGCATATTTCTAGGGTTATTCATTGTTATGAACATTTTTACTCTTAAAATTTTGTTTTAAGCGTTTTGGGACATCAAGTTCTTTTTCTGATCTTCATTGGACTCATTTCAGTTCTAAATTCATGTTTTTGGTACATTGGACTTGATTTATTAACGTCATCTCCCAATGAATGAGAAACATGGTATTTCTTCTTCTCATTCCTCATTTAGGTGACGACAATGCATATTTCTAGTGGTACTTATTGTTAGGACCATTCTTACTCTTAAAATTCTGTTTACGCAATTGGGGATATGAAATTCGTTTTCTGATCTTCAGTAGACACATTTCAGTTCCCGATTCATCTTTCTGGTATATTGGATTTGGATGATTCACGTTGTCTCCAAATGATTGAGAAACATGGTATTTATGCTTCTCATTCCTCATTTTGGTGATCGACAATGCATATTTCTAGTGGTACTCATTGTTATGATCATTCTTACTCTTAAAATTCTGTTTTAAGCAATTGGGGACATGAAGTTCCTTTTCTGATCTTCATAAGACTCATTTCAGTTCCGGATTCATTAGGTATATTGGATTTGGTTGATTAACGTTGTCTATTAATGAATGAGAAACATAGTATTTATGCATCTCATTCCTCATTTAGGAGTCCCACAATGCATATTTCTATTGATATTCAATGTTATGAACATTCTTACTCTTTCAATTCTGTTTTAAGAATTTGGGGACATGAAGTTATTTTCTGATCTTCATTAGAGTCATATCAGTTTCATATTCATCTTTTTGGTATATTGGATTTGGATGATTAATGTTGTCGCCAAATGAATGAGAAACATGGTATTTATGCTTCTCATTCCTCATTTAGGTTATCGATAATGCATATTTTTAGTAGTACTCATTGTTATGACCATTCTTACTCTTAAAATTCTGGTTTAAGCAATTGAGGACATTAAGTTCCTTTTCTGATCTTCATTAGACTCATTTCAGTTCCGGATTCATCTCTCTGATATATTGGATTTGCCTGATTAACGTTGTCTCCTAATGAATAAGAACAAAGTATTTACGCTTCTCATTCCTCATTTAGGAGTCCCACAATGCATATTTCTAGTGGTACTTTTTGTTATGACAATTCTTACTCTTAAAATTCTGTTTTAAGTATTTGGGGACATGAACTTCCTTTTCTTATCTTCATCAGACTCATTTCAGTTCCGGATTCATCTCTCTGGTATATTGGATTTAGTTGATTAATGTTGTCTCTTAATGAATGACAAACATAGTATTTATGCATCTCATTCCTCATTTAGTTGATTAACGTTGTCTCTTAATGAATCACAAATATATTTATGCATCTCATTCCTCATTTAGGAGTCCCACAATGCATATTTCTAGTGATATTCAATGGTATGAACATTTTTACTCTCAAAATTCTGTTTTAAGAATTTGAGGACATAATGTTGTTTTTCGGATCTTCATTGGAGTCATTTCAGTTCCAGATTCATCTTTTTGTTATATTGAATTTGGTTGATTAACGTTGTCTCCCAATGAATGAGAAACAAGGTAGTTATGCTTCTCATTCTTCATTTAGGTGACGACAATGCATATTTCTAGAGGTACTCACTGTTATGACCATTTTTACTCTTAAAATTCTGTTTTAAGTATTTCGGGACATGAACTTCCTTTTCTGATCTTCATTAGACTCATTTCAGTTCCGGATTCCTCTTTCTGGTATATTAGATTTTGTTGATTGACTTTGTGTCCTAATGAATGAGAAACAAAGTATTTATGCTTCTTATTCCTCATTTAGGCGTCCGACAATGCATATTTCTAGGGTTATTCATTGTTATGAACATTTTTACTCTTAAAATTTTGTTTTAAGCGTTTTGGGACATCAAGTTCTTTTTCTGATCTTCATTGGACTCATTTCAGTTCTAAATTCATGTTTTTGGTACATTGGACTTGATTTATTAACGTCATCTCCCAATGAATGAGAAACATGGTATTTCTGCTTCTCATTCCTCATTTAGGTGACCACAATGCATATTTCTAGTGGTACTCATTGTTATGATCATTCTTACTCTTAAAATTCTGTTTTAAGCAATTGGGGACATGAAGTTCCTTTTCTGATCTTCATAAGACTCATTTCAGTTCCGGATTCATTAGGTATATTGGATTTGGTTGATTAACGTTGTCTATTAATGAATGAGAAACATAGTATTTATGCATCTCATTCCTCATTTAGGAGTCCCACAATGCAAATTTCTATTGATATTCAATGTTATGAACATTCTTACTCTTTCAATTCTGTTTTAAGAATTTGGGGACATGAAGTTATTTTCTGATCTTCATTAGAGTCATTTCAGTTCCATATTCATCTTTTTGGTATATTGGATTTGGATGATTAATGTTGTCGCCAAATGAATGAGAAACATGGTATTTATGCTTCTCATTCCTCATTTAGGTTATCGATAATGCATATTTTTAGTAGTACTCATTGTTATGACCATTCTTACTCTTAAAATTCTGGTTTAAGCAATTGAGGACATTAAGTTCCTTTTCTGATCTTCATTAGACTCATTTCAGTTCCGGATTCATCTCTCTGATATATTGGATTTGCCTGATTAACGTTGTCTCCTAATGAATGAGAACAAAGTATTTACGCTTCTCATTCCTCATTTAGGAGTCCCACAATGCATATTTCTAGTGGTACTTTTTGTTATGACCATTCTTACTCTTAAAATTTTGTTTTAAGTATTTGGGGACCTGAACTTCCTTTTCTGATCTTCATTAGACTCATTTCAGTTCAGGATTCATCTTTCTGGTATATTGGATTTAGTTGATTAATGTTGTCTCTTAAGGAATGACAAACATAGTATTTATGCATCTCATTCCTCATTTAGTTGATTAACGTTGTCTCTTATTGAATGAAAAATATAGTATTTATGCATCTCATTCCTCATTTAGGAGTCCGACAATGCATATTTCTAGTGATATTCAATGTTATGAACATTTTTACTCTTAAATTTCTGTTTTAAGAATTTGAGGACATGAAGTTGTTTTTCTGATCTTCATTGGAGTCATTTCAGTTCCAGATTCATCTTTTTGTTATATTGATTTTGGTTGATTAACGTTGTCCCCCAATGAATGAGAAACAAGGTAGTTATGCTTCTCATTTCTCATTTAGGTGACGACAATGCATATTTCTAGTGGTACTCATTGTTACGACCATTCTTACTCTTAAAATTCTGTTTTAAGTATTTGGGGACATGAACTTCCTTTTCTGATCTTTATTATACTCATTTCAGTTCCGGATTCATCTTTCTGGTACATTGGATTTAGTTGATTAACGTTGTCTCTTAATGAATGACAAACATAGTATTTATGCATCTCATTCCTCATTTAGGTTATTAACGTTGTCTCTTAATGAATGACAAACAATTTATGCATCTCATTCCTCATTTAGGAGTCCCACAATGCATATTTCTACTGATATTCAATGTTTTGAACATTTTACTCTTAAAATTCTGTTTTAAGAATTTGGGGACATGAAGTTATCTTTCTGATCTTCATTGGAGTCATTTCAGTTCCAGATTCATCTTTTTGTTATATTAAATTTGGTTGATTAACGTTGTCTCCCAATTAATGAGAAACAAGGTAGTTATGCTTCTCAATCCTCATTTAGGTGACGACAATGCATTTTTCTAGTGGTACTCATTGTTATGACCATTCTTACTCTTAAAATTCTGTTTTTAGTATTTGGGGACATGAATTTCCTTTTCTAGTCTTCATTAGACTCATTTCAGTTCCGGATTCATCTTTCTGGTATATAGGATTTTGTTGATTAACTTTGTGTCTTGATGAATGAGAAACAAAGTATTTATGCTTCTCATTCCTCATTTAGGAGTCCCACAATGCATATTTCTAGGGGTGTTCATTGTTATGAACATTTTTACTCTTAAAATTCTGTTTTAAGAAATTGGGGACTTGAAGTTCCTTTTCTGATCTTCATTTGACTCATTTCAGATCCGGATTCATCTTTCTGGTATATTGGATTTGGTTGATTCACATTGTCTCCAAATGAATGAGAAACATGGTATTTATGCTTCTCATTCCTCATTTTGGTGATCGACAATGCATATTTCTAGTGGTACTCATTGTTATGACCATTCTTACTCTTAAAATTCTGTTTTAAGCAATTGGGGACTTTAAGTTCCTTTTGTGATCTTCATAAGACTCATTTCAGTTCCGAATTCATCTTTCAAGTATATTGGATTTGGATGATTAACGTTGTTTCTTAAAGAATGAGAAACATTGTATTTAGGCATCTCATTCCTCATTTAGGAGTCCCACAATGCATATTTCTATTGATATTCAATGTTATGAACATTCTTACTCTTACAATTCTGTTTTAAGAATTTGGGGACATGAAGTTGTTTTCTGATCTTCATTGGAGTCATTTCAGTTCCATATGCATCTTTCTGGTATATTGGATTTAGTTGATTAATGTTGTCTCTTAAGGAATGACAAACATAGTATTTATGCATCTCATTCCTCATTTACTTGATTAACGTTGTCTTTTAAAATTTTTTTTTAAGCGTTTTGGGACATGAACTTCTTTTTCTGATCTTCATTAGACTCATTTCAGTTCTAAATTCATGTTTTTGGTACATTGGACTTGGTTTATTAACGTCATCTCCCAATGAATGAGAAATATGGTATTTCTGCTTCTCATTCCTCATTTTGGTGACGACAATGCATATTTCTAGTGGTACTTATTGTTATGACCATTCTTACTCTTTAAATTCTGTTTTAAGCAATTGGGGATATGAAATTCCTTTTCTGATCTTCATTAGACACATTTCAGTTCTGGATTCATCTTTCTGGTATATTGGATTTGGTTGATTCACGTTGTCTCCAAATGAATGAGAAACATGGTATTTATGCATCTCATTCCTCATGTAGGAGTCCCACAATGCATATTTCTAGTGATATTCAATGTAATGAACATTTTTATTCTTAAATTTCTGTTTTAAGAATTTGAGGACATGAAGCAGTTTTTCTGATATTCATTGGAGTCATTTGAGTTCCAGATTCATCTTTTTGTTATATTGAATTTGGTTGATTAACGTTGTCTCCCAATGAATGAGAAACAAGGTAGTTATGCTTCTCATTTCTCATTTAGATGACGACAATGCATATTTCTAGTGGTACTCATTGTTACGACCATTCTTACTCTTAAAATTATGTTTAAAGTATTCGGGGACATGAACTTCATTTTCTGATCTTCATTAGAGTCATTTCAGTTCCGGATTCATCTATCTGGTATATTGGAATTAGTTGATTAACGTTGTCTCTTAATGAATGAGAACATAGTATTTATGCATCTCATTCCTCATTTAGTTGATTAATGTTGTCTCTTAATGAATGACAAACAATTTATGCATCTCATTCCTCATTTAGGAGTCCCACAATGCATATTTCTAGTGATATTCAATGTTATGAACATTCTTTACTCTTCAAATTCTGTTTTAAGAATTTGAGGACATGAAGTTATTTTTCTGATCTTCATTGGAGTCATTTCAGTTCCAGATTCATCTTTTTATTATATTGAATTTGGTTGATCAACGTTTTCTCCCAATGAATGAGAAACAAGGTAGTTATGCTTCTCAATCCTCATTTAGGTGACGACAATGCATTTTTCTAGTGGTACTCATTGTTATGACCATTCTTACTCCTAAAATTCTGGTTTTAGTATTTGTGGACATGAACTTTCTTTTCTAATCTTCATTAGACTCATTTCAGTTCCGGATTCATCTTTCGGGTATATTGGATTTTCTTGATTAACTTTGTCTCTTAATGAATGAGAAACAAAGTATTTATGCTTCTCATTCCTCGTTTAGGAGTCCCACAATGCATATTTCTAGGGGTATTCATTGTTATGAACATTTTTACTCTTAATATTCTGTTTTACGAAATTGGGGACTTGAAGTTCCTTTTCTGATCTTCATTTGAATCATTTCAGATCCGGATTCATCTTTCTGGTATATTGGATTTGGTTGATTCACGTTGTTTCCAAATGAATGGAAAACATGGTATTTATGCTTCTCAATCCTCATTTTGGTAATCGACAATGCATATTTCTAGTGGTACTCATTGTTATGACCATTCTTACTCTTAAAATTCTGTTTTAAGCAATTGGGGACATTAAGTTCCTTTTCTGATTTTCATTAGACTCATTTCAGTTCCGGATTCATCTTTCTGGTATATTGGATTTGGTTGATTAACGTCGTCTCTTAATGAATGAGAAACATAGTACTTATGCTTCTCATTCCACATTTAGGAGTCCCACAATGCATGTGTTATTCATTGTTATAAACATTCTTACTCTTAAAATTCTGTTTAAAGCATTTGGAGACATGATGTTCTTTTTCTGATCTCATTGGAGTCATTTCAGTTCCAGATCCACCTTTTTGGTATATTGGATTTGGTTAATTAAAGTTGTCTCCCAATGAATGAGAAACAAGGTAGTTATGCTTCTCATTCCTTATTTAGGTGACGACAATGCATATTTCTAGTGGTACTCATTGTTATTACCATTCTTACTCTTAAAATTCTGTTTTAAGTATTTGGGGACATGAACTTCCTTTTCTGATCTTCATTAGACTCATTTCAGTTCCGGATTCATCTTTCTGGTATATTGGATTTAGTTGATTAACGTTGTCTCTTAATGAATGAGAAACATAGTATTTATGCATCTCATTCCCCATTTAGTTGATTAACGTTGTCTCTTAATGAATGACAAACATATTTATGCATCTCATTCCTCATTTAGGAGTCCCACAATGCATATTTCTAGTGATATTCAATGTTATGAACATTTTTACTCTTCAAATTCTGTTTTAAGAATTTAAGGACATGAAGTTATTTTTATGATCTTCATTGGAGTCATTTCAGTTCCAGATTCATCTTTTTGTTATATTGAATTTGGTTGATTAACGTTGTCTCCCAATGAATGAGAAACAAGGTAGTTATGCTTCTCATTCTTCATTTAGGTGACGACAATGTATATTTCTAGTGGTACTCATTGTTATGACCATTCTTACTCTTAAAATTCTGTTTTAAGTATTTCGGGACATGAAATTCCTTTTCTGATCTTCATTAGACTCATTTCAGTTCCGGATTCCTCTTTCTGGTATATTGGATTTTGTTGATTAACTTTGTGTCCTAATGAATGAGAAACAAAGTATTTATGCTTCTCATTCCTCATTTAGGAGTCCGACAATGCATATTTCTAGGGTTATTCATTGTTATGAACATTTTTACTCTTAAAATTTTGTTATAAGCGTTTTGGGACATGGTGTTCTTTTTCTGATCTTCATTGGACTCATTTCAGTTCTAAATTCATGTTTTTGGTACATTGGACTTGATTTATTAACATCATTTCCCAATGAATGAGAAACATGGTATTTCTGCTTCTCATTCCTCATTTAGGTGACGACAATGCATATTTCTAGTGGTACTCTTTGTTATGACCATTCTTACTCTTAAAATTCTGTTTTAAGTATTTCGGGACACGAACTTCCTTTTCTGATCTTCATTAGACTCATTTCAGTTCCGGATTCCTCTTTCTGGTATATTGGATTTAGTTGATTAACTTTGTGTCCTAATGAATGAGAAACAAAGTATTTATGTTTCTCATCCTCATTTAGGCGTCCGACAATGCATATTTCTAGGGTTATTCATTGTTATGAACATTTTTACTCTTAAAATTTTGTTTTAAGCGTTTTGGGACATCAAGTTCTTTTTCTGATCTTCATTGGACTCATTTCAGTTCTAAATTCATGTTTTTGGTACATTGGACTTGATTTATTAACGTCATCTCCCAATGAATGAGAAACATGGTATTTCTTCTTCTCATTCCTCATTTAGGTGACGACAATGCATATTTCTAGTGGTACTTATTGTTAGGACCATTCTTACTCTTAAAATTCTGTTTACGCAATTGGGGATATGAAATTCGTTTTCTGATCTTCAGTAGACACATTTCAGTTCCCGATTCATCTTTCTGGTATATTGGATTTGGTTGATTCACGTTGTCTCTAAATGATTGAGAAACATGGTATTTATGCTTCTCATTCCTCATTTTGGTGATCGACAATGCATATTTCTAGTGGTACTCATTGTTATGATCATTCTTACTCTTAAAATTCTGTTTTAAGCAATTGGGGACATGAAGTTCCTTTTCTGATCTTCATAAGACTCATTTCAGTTCCGGATTCATTAGGTATATTGGATTTGGTTGATTAACGTTGTCTATTAATGAATGAGAAACATAGTATTTATGCATCTCATTCCTCATTTAGGAGTCCCACAATGCATATTTCTATTGACATTCAATGTTATGAACATTCTTACTCTTTCAATTCTGTTTTAAGAATTTGGGGACATGAAGTTATTTTCTGATCTTCATTAGAGTCATTTCAGTTTCATATTCATCTTTTTGGTATATTGGATTTGGATGATTAATGTTGTCGCCAAATGAATGAGAAACATGGTATTTATGCTTCTCATTCCTCATTTAGGTTATCGATAATGCATATTTTTAGTAGTACTCATTGTTATGACCATTCTTACTCTTAAAATTCTGGTTTAAGCAATTGAGGACATTAAGTTCCTTTTGCTGATCTTCATTAGACTCATTTCAGTTCCGGATTCATCTCTCTGATATATTGGATTTGCCTGATTAACGTTGTCTCCTAATGAATGAGAACAAAGTATTTACGCTTCTCATTCCTCATTTAGGAGTCCCACAATGCATATTTCTAGTGGTACTTTTTGTTATGACCATTCTTACCCTTAAAATTCTGTTTTAGGCAATTGGGGACATGAAGTTCCTTTTCTGATCTTCATTAGACTCATTTCAGTTCCGGATTAATCTTTCTGGTATATTGGATTTTGTTGATTAACGTTGTCTCCTAATAAATGAGAAACAAAGTATTTATACTTCTCATTCTTCATTTAGGTGACGACAATGCATATTTCTAGAGGTACTTCTTGTTTTGACCATTCTTACTCTTAAAATTCTGATTTAAGCAATTGGGGACATGAAATTCTTTTTCTATTCTTCATTAGAGTCATTTCAGTTCCGGATTCATCTTTCTGGTATATTGGATTTGGTTGATTAACGTTGTCTCCTAATGAATGAGAAACAAAGTATTTATGCTTTTCATTCCTCATTTAGGAGTCCCACAATGCATCTTTCTGGTGTTATTCATTCTTATGAACATTTTTACTCTTAAAATTCTGTTTTAAGCATTTTGGGACTTGAAGTTCTTTTCCTGATTTTCATTGGACTCATTTCAGTTTCATATTCATCTTTTTGGTGTATTGGACTTGGTTTATTAACGTTGTCTCCCAATGAATGAGAAACAAGGTATTTCTGCTTCTCATTCCTCATTTAGGTGACGACGATGCATATTTTTAGTGGTTCTTATTATTATGACCATTCTTACTTTTAAAATTCTGTTTTAAGGATTTGGGGAAATGAAAATTTTTTTCTGATCTTCATTGGACTCATTTTAGTTCCAGATTCATCTTTTTGGTATATTGGATTTGGTTGATTAACGGTGTCTCCTAATGAATGAGAAACAAAGTATTTATGCTTCTCATTCCTCTTGTAGGAGTCCCACAATGCATATTTCTAGTGTTGTTCATTGTTATGATTAGTTTTACATTTAAAATTCTGTTTTACGCATTTAAGGACATGAAGTTGTCTTCATTAGACTCATTTCAGTTCTGATCTTCATTAGACTCATTTCAGTTCCAGATTCATCTTTTTGGTATATTGGATTTGGTTGATTAACGTTGTCTCCCAATGAATGAGAAACAAGGTAGTTATGCTTCTCATTCCTCATTTAGGTGACGACAATCTATATTTCTAATGGTACTCATTGTTATGACCATTCTTACTCTTAAAATTCTGTTTTAAGTATTTGTAGACATGAAATTCCTTTTCTGATCTTCATTAGATTCATTTCATTTCCGGATTCATCTATCTGGTATATTGGATTTAGTTGATTAACATTGTCTCCTAATGAATAACAAAGAAATTATTTATGCTTCTCATTCCTCATTTAGGAGTCCCACAACGCATATTTCTAGTGTTATTCATTGTTATGAACAGTCATACTCTTAAAATTCTGTTTTAAGCATTTGGGGACTTGAAGTTATTTTTTTTTATCTTCATTGGACTCATTTCAGTTCCAGATTCATCTTTTTGGTATATTGGATTAGGTTGATTAACGTTGTCTCCGAATGAATGAGAAACAAAGTATTTATGCTTCTCGTTCCTCATTTAGGTGACGACAATGCACATTTCTAGTGGTACTTCTTGGTATGACCATTCTTACTCATAAAATTCTGTTTTAGGCAATTGGGGAAATAAAGTTCCTTTTCTGATCTTCATTAAACTCATTTCAGTTCCGGATTCATCTTTCTGGTATATTGGATTTGGTTGATTAACGTTGTCTCCTAATGAATGAGAAACAAGGTATTTATGATTTTCATTCCTCATTTAGGAGTCCCATAATGCATATTTCTAGTGTTATTCATTGTTATGAACATTTTTACTCTTAAAATTCTGTTTTAAGCATTTTGGGACATGAAGTTCATTTCCTGCTTTTCATTGGACTCATTTCAGTTTCAGATTCATCTTTTTGTGTATTGGACGTGGTTTATTAACGTTGTCTCCCAATGAATGAGAAACAAAGTATTTATGCTTCTCATTCCTCATGTAGGAATCCCACAATGCATATTTCTAGTGTTATTCGTTGTGATCAACAGTTTTACATTTAAAATTCAGTTTTACGCATTTTAGGACATGAAGTTGTTTTTCTGATTTTCATTGGACTCATTTAAGTTCAAGATTCATCTTTTCGGTGTATTGGACTTGGTTTATTAACTTTGTCTCCCAATGAATGAGAAACAAGGTGTTTCTGCTTTTCATTACTCATTTAGGTGACGACAATGCATATATCTAGTGGTACTTATTGTTATGACCATTCTTACTCTTAAAATTCTGATTTAAGCAATTGGGGACATGAAGTTCTTTTTCTATTCTTCATTAGAGTCATTTCAGTTTCGGATTCATCTTTCTGGTATATTGGATTTGGTTGATTAACGTTGTCTCCTAATGAATGAGAAACAAAGTATTTATGCTTCTCATTCCTCATGTAGGAATCCCACAATGCATATTTCTAGTGTTATTCATTGTTATGAACAGTCATACTCTTAAAATAATGTTTAAAGCATTTGGGGACATGAAGTTGGTTTTTTTATCTTCATTAGACTCATTTCAGTTCCGGATTCATCTTTCTGCTATATTGGATTTGGTTGATTAACGTTGTCTCCTAATGAATGAGAAACAAAGTATTTATGCTTTTCATTCCTCATTTAGGAGTCCCATAATTCATATTTCTAGTGTTATTCATTGTTATGAACATTTTTACTTTTAAAATTCTGTTTTAAGTATTTGGAGACATGAAGTTCCTTTTCCGATCTTCATTAGATTCATTTCATTTCCGGATTCATCTATCTGGTATATTGGATTTAGTTGATTAACGTTGTCTCCTAATGACAGAGAAAGAAAGTATTTATGCTTCTCATTCCTCATTTAGGTGTCCCACAACACATATTTCTAGTGTTATTCATTGTTATGAACAGGCAAACTCTTAAAATTCTGTTTTAAGCATTTGGGGACATGAAGTTGTTTTTTTTATCTTCATTGGACTCATTTCAGTTCCAGATTCATCTTTTTGGTATATTAGATTAGGTTGATTAACGTTGTCTCCCAATGAATGAGAAACAAAGTATTTATGCTTCTCGTTCCTCATTTAGGTGACGACAATGCACATTTCTAGTGGTACTTCGTGTTATGACCATTCTTACTCATAAAATTCTGTTTTAGGCAATTCGGGAAATAAAGTTCCTTTTCTGATCTTCATTAAACTCATTTCAGTTCCGGATTCATCTTTCTGGTATATTGGATTTGGTTGATTAACGTTGTCTCCTAATGAATGAGAAACAAAGTATTTATGCTTTTCATTCCTCATTTAGGAGTCCCATAATGCATATTTCTAGTGTTATACATTGTTATGAACATTTTTACTCTTAAAATTCTGTTTTAAGCATTTTGGGACATGTAGTTCTTTTCCTGCTTTTCATTGGACTCATTTCAGTTTCAGATTCATCTTTTTGTGTATTGGACGTTGTTTATTAACGTTGTCTCCCAGTGAATGAGAAACAAGGTATTTCTGCTTCTCATTCCTCATTTAGGTGACGAAAATGCATATTTCTAGTGGTACTTATTGTTATGACCATTCTTACTCTTAAAATTCTGTTTTAAGCATTTTGGGACATGAAATTTTTTTTCTGATCTTCATCGGACTCATTTCAGTTCCAGATTCATCTTTTTGGTATATTGAATTTGGTTGATTAACGTTGTCTCCCAATGAATGAGAAACAAGGTAGTTATGCTTCTCATTCCTCATTTAGGTGACGACAATCTATATTTCTAATGGTACTCATTGTTATGACCATTCTTACTCTTAAAATTCTGTTTTAAGTATTTGGAGACATGAAATTCATTTTCTGATCTTCATTAGATTCATTTCATTTCCGGATTCATCTATCTGGTATATTGGATTTAGTTGATTAATGTTGTCTCCTCATTTAGGAGTCCCACAACGCATATTTCTAGTGTTATTCATTGTTATGAACAGTCATACTCTTAAAATTCTGTTTTAAGCATTTGGGGACTTGAAGTTGTTTTGTTGATCTTCATTGGACTCATTTCAGTTCCAGATTCATCATTTTGCTATATTGGATTAGGTTGATTAACGTTGTCTCCCAATGAATGAGAAACAAAGTATTTATGCTTCTCGTTCCTCATTTAGGTGACGACAATGCACATTTCTAGTGGTACTTCTTGTTATGACCATTCTTACTCAAAAAATTCTGTTTTACGCAATTGGGTAAAATAAAGTTCCTTTTCTGATCTTCATTAGACTCATTTCAGTTCCGGATTCATTTTTCTGGTATATTGGACTTTCTTGATTAACGTTGTCTCCTAATGAATGAGAAACAAAGTATTTATGCTTCTCATTCCTCATGTAGGAATCCCACAATGCATATTTCTAGTGTTATTCATTGTGATGAACAGTTTTACATTTAAAATTCAGTTTTACGCATTTTAGGACACGAAGTTGTTTTTCTAATTTTCATTGGACTCATTTAGGTTCCAGATTCATCTTTTTGGTGTATTGGACTTGGTTTATTAACTTTGTCTCCCAATGAATGAGAAACAAGGTGTTTCTGCTTTTCATTACTCATTTAGGTGACGACAATGCATATTTCTAGTGGTACTTATTGTTATGACCATTCTTACTTTTAAAATTCTGATTTAAGCAATTGGGGACATGAAGTTCTTTTTCTATTCTTCATTAGAGTCATTTCAGTTCCGGATTCATCTTTCTGGTATATTGGATTTGGTTGATTAACGTTGTCTCCTAATGAATGAGAAACAAAGTATTTATGCTTTTCATTCCTCATTTAGGAGTCCCATAATGCATATTTCTAGTGTTATACATTGTTATGAACATTTTTACTCTTAAAATTCTGTTTTAAGCATTTTGGGACATGTAGTTCTTTTCCTGCTTTTCATTGGACTCATTTCAGTTTCAGATTCATCTTTTTGTGTATTGGACGTTGTTTATTAACGTTGTCTCCCAGTGAATGAGAAACAAGGTATTTCTGCTTCTCATTCCTCATTTAGGTGACGAAAATGCATATTTCTAGTGGTACTTATTGTTATGACCATTCTTACTCTTAAAATTCTGTTTTAAGCATTTTGGGACATGAAATTTTTTTTCTGATCTTCATCGGACTCATTTCAGTTCCAGATTCATCTTTTTGGTATATTGAATTTGGTTGATTAACGTTGTCTCCCAATGAATGAGAAACAAGGTAGTTATGCTTCTCATTCCTCATTTAGGTGACGACAATCTATATTTCTAATGGTACTCATTGTTATGACCATTCTTACTCTTAAAATTCTGTTTTAAGTATTTGGAGACATGAAATTCATTTTCTGATCTTCATTAGATTCATTTCATTTCCGGATTCATCTATCTGGTATATTGGATTTAGTTGATTAATGTTGTCTCCTCATTTAGGAGTCCCACAACGCATATTTCTAGTGTTATTCATTGTTATGAACAGTCATACTCTTAAAATTCTGTTTTAAGCATTTGGGGACTTGAAGTTGTTTTGTTGATCTTCATTGGACTCATTTCAGTTCCAGATTCATCATTTTGCTATATTGGATTAGGTTGATTAACGTTGTCTCCCAATGAATGAGAAACAAAGTATTTATGCTTCTCGTTCCTCATTTAGGTGACGACAATGCACATTTCTAGTGGTACTTCTTGTTATGACCATTCTTACTCAAAAAATTCTGTTTTACGCAATTGGGTAAAATAAAGTTCCTTTTCTGATCTTCATTAGACTCATTTCAGTTCCGGATTCATTTTTCTGGTATATTGGACTTTCTTGATTAACGTTGTCTCCTAATGAATGAGAAACAAAGTATTTATGCTTCTCATTCCTCATGTAGGAATCCCACAATGCATATTTCTAGTGTTATTCATTGTGATGAACAGTTTTACATTTAAAATTCAGTTTTACGCATTTTAGGACACGAAGTTGTTTTTCTAATTTTCATTGGACTCATTTAGGTTCCAGATTCATCTTTTTGGTGTATTGGACTTGGTTTATTAACTTTGTCTCCCAATGAATGAGAAACAAGGTGTTTCTGCTTTTCATTACTCATTTAGGTGACGACAATGCATATTTCTAGTGGTACTTATTGTTATGACCATTCTTACTTTTAAAATTCTGATTTAAGCAATTGGGGACATGAAGTTCTTTTTCTATTCTTCATTAGAGTCATTTCAGTTCCGGATTCATCTTTCTGGTATATTGGATTTGGTTGATTAACGTTGTCTCCTAATGAATGAGAAACAAAGTATTTATGCTTTTCATTCCTCATTTAGGAGTCCCATAATGCATATTTCTAGTGTTATACATTGTTATGAACATTTTTACTCTTAAAATTCTGTTTTAAGCATTTTGGGACATGTAGTTCTTTTCCTGCTTTTCATTGGACTCATTTCAGTTTCAGATTCATCTTTTTGTGTATTGGACGTTGTTTATTAACGTTGTCTCCCAATGAATGAGAAACAAGGTATTTCTGCTTCTCATTCCTCATTTAGGTGACGAAAATGCATATTTCTAGTGGTACTTATTGTTATGACCATTCTTACTCTTAAAATTCTGTTTTAAGCATTTTGGGACATGAAATTTTTTTTCTGATCTTCATCGGACTCATTTCAGTTCCAGATTCATCTTTTTGGTATATTGAATTTGGTTGATTAACGTTGTCTCCCAATGAATGAGAAACAAGGTAGTTATGCTTCTCATTCCTCATTTAGGTGACGACAATCTATATTTCTAATGGTACTCATTGTTATGACCATTCTTACTCTTAAAATTCTGTTTTAAGTATTTGGAGACATGAAATTCATTTTCTGATCTTCATTAGATTCATTTCATTTCCGGATTCATCTATCTGGTATATTGGATTTAGTTGATTAATGTTGTCTCCTCATTTAGGAGTCCCACAACGCATATTTCTAGTGTTATTCATTGTTATGAACAGTCATACTCTTAAAATTCTGTTTTAAGCATTTGGGGACTTGAAGTTGTTTTGTTGATCTTCATTGGACTCATTTCAGTTCCAGATTCATCATTTTGCTATATTGGATTAGGTTGATTAACGTTGTCTCCCAATGAATGAGAAACAAAGTATTTATGCTTCTCGTTCCTCATTTAGGTGACGACAATGCACATTTCTAGTGGTACTTCTTGTTATGACCATTCTTACTCAAAAAATTCTGTTTTACGCAATTGGGTAAAATAAAGTTCCTTTTCTGATCTTCATTAGACTCATTTCAGTTCCGGATTCATTTTTCTGGTATATTGGACTTTCTTGATTAACGTTGTCTCCTAATGAATGAGAAACAAAGTATTTATGCTTCTCATTCCTCATGTAGGAATCCCACAATGCATATTTCTAGTGTTATTCATTGTGATGAACAGTTTTACATTTAAAATTCAGTTTTACGCATTTTAGGACACGAAGTTGTTTTTCTAATTTTCATTGGACTCATTTAGGTTCCAGATTCATCTTTTTGGTGTATTGGACTTGGTTTATTAACTTTGTCTCCCAATGAATGAGAAACAAGGTGTTTCTGCTTTTCATTACTCATTTAGGTGACGACAATGCATATTTCTAGTGGTACTTATTGTTATGACCATTCTTACTTTTAAAATTCTGATTTAAGCAATTGGGGACATGAAGTTCTTTTTCTATTCTTCATTAGAGTCATTTCAGTTCCGGATTCATCTTTCTGGTATATTGGATTTGGTTGATTAACGTTGTCTCCTAATGAATGAGAAACAATGTATTTATGCTTTTCATTCCTCATTTAGGAGTCCCATAATGCATATTTCTAGTGTTATTCATTGATATAAACATTTTTACTCTTAAAATTCTGTTTTAAGCATTTTGGGACATGAAGTTCTTTTCCTGCTTTTCATTGGACTCATTTCAGTTTCAGATTCATCTTTTTTGTGTATTGGACTAGGTTTGTAAATGTTGTCTCCCAATGAATGAGAAACAAGGTATTTCTGCTTCTCATTCCTCATTTAGGTGACGCCAATGCATATTTCTAGGGGTACTTATTGTTATGACAATTCTTACTCTTAAAATTCTGTTTTAAGCATTTGGGGACATTAAATTTTTTTTCTGATCTTCATTGGACTCATTTCAGTTCCAGATTTATCTTTTTGGTATATTGGATTTGGTTATTTCAGTTCCAGATTTATCTTTTTGGTATATTGGATTTGGTTGCTTAACGTTGTCTCCCAATGAATGAGAAACAAGGTAGTTATGCTTCTCATTCCTCATTTAGGTGACGACAATCCATATTTTTAGTGGTACTCATTGTTATGACCATTCTTACTCTTATAATTCTGTTTTAAGTATTTGGAGACATGAAGTTCCTTTTCTGATCTTCATTAGATTCATTTTATTTGCGGATTCAGCTTTCTGGTATATTGGATTTAGTTCATTAAAGCTGTCTCCTAATGAATGAGAAACAAAGTATTTATGCTTCTCATTCCTCATTTAGGAGTCCCACAATGCATATTTCTAATGTTATTCATTGTTATGAACAGTCATACTCTTAAAATTCTGTTTTAAGCATTTGGGGACATGAAGTTGTTTTTTTTATCTTCATTGGACTCATTTCAGTTCCAGATTCATGTTTTTGGTATATTGAATTAGGTTGATTAACGTTGTCTCCCAATGAATGAGAAACAAAGTATTTATGCTTCTCGTTCCTCATTTAGGTGACGACAATGCACATTTCTAGTGGTACTTCTTGTTATGACCATTCTTACTCAAAAAATTCTGTTTTAGGCAATTGGGTGAAATAAAGTTCCTTTTCTGATCTTCATTAGACTCATTTCAGTTCCGGATTAATCTTTCTGGTATATTGGATTAGGTTGATTAACGTTGTCTCCTAATGAATGAGTAACAAAGTATTTATGCTTCTCATTCCTCATAGAGGAATCCAACAATGCATATTTCTAGTGTTATTCATTGTTATGAACAGTTTTACATTTAAAATTCACTTTTACGCATTTTAGGACACTAAGTTGTTTTTTTTATTTTCATTGGACTCATTTAAGTTCCAGATTCATCTTTTTGGTGTATTGGACTTGGTTTATTAACTTTGTCTGCCAATGAATGAGAAACAAGGTGTTTCTTCTTTTCATTACTCATTTAGGTGACGGCAATGCATATTTCTAGTGGTACTTATTGTTATGACCATTCTTACTCTTAAAATTCTGATTTAAGCAATTGGGGACATGAAGTTCTTTTTCTATTCTTCATTAGAGTCATTTCAGTTCCGGATTCATCTTTCTGGTATATTGGATTTGGTTGATTAACGTTGTCTCCTAATGAATGAGAAACAAGGTATTTATGATTTTCATTCCTCATTTAGGAGTCCCATAATGCATATTTCTAGTGTTATTCATTGATATGAACATTTTTACTCTTAAAATTCTGTTTTAAGCATTTTGGGACATGAAGTTCTTTTCCTGCTATTCAGTGGACTCATTTCAGTTTCAGATTCAACTTTTTTTGTGTATTGGACTTGGTTTGTAAACGTTGTCTCCCAATGAATGAGAAACAAGGTATTTCTGCTTCTCATTCCTCATTTAGGTGACGACAATGTATATTTCTAGTGGTACTTATTGTTATGACCATTCTTACTCTTAAAATTCTGTTTCAAGCATTTGGGGACATGAAATTTTTTTTCTGATCTTCATTGGACTCATTTAGTTCCAGATTTATCTTTTTGGTATATTGGATTTGGTTGCTTAACGTTGTCTCCCAATGAATGAGAAACAAGGTAGTTATGCTTTTCATTCCTCATTTAGGTGATGACAATCCATATTTTTAGTGGTACTCATTGTTATGACCATTCTTACTCTTATAATTCTGTTTTAAGTATTTGGAGACATGAAGTTCCTTTTCTGATCTTCATTAGATTCATTTTATTTCCGGATTCAGCTTTCTGGTATATTGGATTTAGTTCATTAAAGCTGTCTCCTAATGAATGAGAAACAAAGTATTTATGCTTCTCATTCCTCATTTAGGAGTCCCACAACGCATATTTCTAATGTTATTCATTGTTATGAACAGTCATACTCTTAAGATTCTGTTTTAAGCATTTGGGGACATGAAGTTGTTTTTTTTATCTTCATTAGACTCATTTCAGTTCCAGATTCATGTTTTTGGTATATTGAATTAGGTTGATTAACGTTGTCTCCCAATGAATGAGAAACAAAGTATTTATGCTTTTCGTTCCTCATTTAGGTGACGACAATGCACATTTCTAGTGGTACTTCTTGTTATGACCATTCTAACTTAAAAAATTCTGTTTTAGGCAATTGGGTAAAATAAAGTTCCTTTTCTGATCTTCATTAGACTCATTTCAGTTCCGGATTCATCTTTCTGGTATATTGCATTTGGTTGATTAACGTTGTCTCCTAATGAATGAGAAACAAAGTATTTATGCTTCTCATTCCTCATGTAGGAATCCCACAATGCATATTTCTAGTGTTATTCATTGTGATGAACAGTTTTACATTTAAAATTCAGTTTTACGCATTTTAGGACACGAAGTTGTTTTTCTGATTTTCATTGGACTCATTTAGGTTCCAGATTCATCTTTTTGGTGTATTGGACTTGGTTTATTAACTTTGTCTCCCAATGAATGAGAAACAAGGTGTTTCTGCTTTTCATTACTCATTTAGGTGACGACAATGCATATTTCTAGTGGTACTTATTGTTATGACCATTCTTACTTTTAAAATTCAGATTTAAGCAATTGGGGACATGAAGTTCTTTTTCTATTCTTCATTAGAGTCATTTCAGTTCCGGATTCATCTTTCTGGTATATTGGATTTGGTTGATTAACGTTGTCTCCCAATGAATGAGAAACAAGGTATTTCTTCTTCTCATTCCTCATTTAGGTGACGACAATGCATATTTCTAGTGGTAGTTATTGTTATGACTATTCTTACTGTTAAAATTCTCTTTTAAGCATTTGGAGACATGAAATTTTTTTTCTGATCTTCATTGGACTCATTTCAGTTCCAGATTTATCTTTTTGGTATATTGGATTTGGTTGATTAATATTGTCTCCCAATGAATGAGAAACAGTGTAGTTATGCTTCTCATTCCTCATTTAGGTGACGACAATCCATATTTCTAGTGGTACTCATTGTTATGACCATTCTTACTCTTAAAATTCTGTTTTAAGTATCTGGAGACATAAAGTTCCTTTTTCTGATCTTCATTAGATTCATTTCATTTACGGATTCATCTATCTGGTATATTGGATTTAGTTGATTAACGTTGTCTCCTAATGAATGAGAAAGAAAGTATTTATGCTTCTCATTCCTCATTTAGGAGTCCCACTACGCATATTTCTAGTGTTATTCATTGTTATGAACAGTCATACTCTTAAAATTCTGTTTTAAGCATTTGGGGACATGAAGTTGTTTTTATGATCTTCATTGGACTCATTTCAGTTCCAGATTTATCTTTTTGGTAAATTGGATTAGGTTGATTAACGTTGTGTCCCAATGAATGAGAAACAAAGTATTTATGCTTCTCGTTCCTCATTTTGGTGACGACAATGCATATTTCTAGTGGTACTTCTTGTTATGACCATTCCTTATTTAGGAGTCCCATAATGCATATTTCTAGTGTTATTCATTGATATGAACAATTTTACTCTTAAAATTCTGTTTTAAGCATTTTGGGACATGAAGTTCTTTTCCTGCTTTTCATTGGACTCATTTCAGTTTCAGATTCATCTTTTTGTGTATTAGACTTGGTTTATTAACGTTGTCTCCAAATGAATGAGAAACAAGGTATTTCTGTTTCTCATTCCTCATTTAGGTAACGACAATGCATATTTCTAGTGGTACTTATTGTTATGACCATTCTTACTCTTAAAATTCTGATTTAAGCAATTGGGGACATGAAGTTCATTTTCTATTCTTCATTAGAGTCATTTCAGTTCCGGATTCATCTTTCTGGTATATTGGATTTGGTTGATTAACGTTTTCTCCTAATGAATGAGAAACAAGGTATTTATGCTTTTCATTCCTCATTTAGGAGTCCCATAATGCATATTTCTAGTGTTATTCATTGATATGAACATTTTTACTCTTAAAATTCTATTTTAAGCATTTTGGGACATGAAGTTCTTTCCCTGCTTTTCATTGGACTCATTTCAGTTTCAGATTCATATTTTTGGTGTATTGGACCTGGTTTATTAACGTTGTCTCCCAATGAATGAGAAACAAGGTATTTCTTCTATCTCATTCCTCATTTAGGTGACGACAATGCATATTTCTAGTGGTACTTATTGTTATGACCATTCTTACTTTTAAAATTCTCTTTCAAGCATTTGGAGACATGAAATTTTTTTTCTGATCTTCATTGGACTCATTTCAGTTCCAGATTTAACTTTTTGGTATATTGGATTTGGTTGATTAATATTGTCTCCCAACGAATGAGAAACAACGTAGTTATGCTCCTCATTTCTCATTTAGGTGACGACAATCCATATTTCTAGTGGTACTCATTGTTATGACTATTCTTACTCTTAAAATTCTGTTTTAAGTATCTGGAGACATGAAGTTCCTTTTTCTGATCTTCATTAGAATCATTTCATTTACGGATTCATCTATCTGGTATATTGGATTTAGTTGATTAACGTTGTCTCCTAATGAATGAGAAAGAAAGTATTTATTCTTCTCATTCCTCATTTCGGAGTCCCACTACGCATATTTCTAGTGTTATTCATTTTTATGAAAAGTCATACTCTTAAAATTCTGTTTTAAGCATTTCGGGACATGAAGTTGATTTTATGATCTTCATTGGACTCATTTCAGTTCAAGATTCATCTTTTTGGTATATTGGATTAGGTTGATTAACGTTGTCTCCCAATGAATGAGAAACAAAGTATTTATGCTTTTCATTCCTCATTTAGGGGTCCCATAATGCATATTTCTAGTGTTATTCATTGTTATGAACATTTTTACTCTTAAAATTCTATTTTAAGCATTTTGGGACATGAAGTTCTTTTCCTACTTTTCATTGGACTCATTTCAGTTTCAGATTCATCTTTTTGTGTATTAGACTTGATTTGTTAACGTTGTCTCCCAATGAATGAGAAACAAGGTATTTCTGTTTCTCATTCCTCATTTAGGTGACGACAACGCATATTTGTAGTGGTACTTATTGTTATGACCATTCTTACTCTTAAAATTCTGATTTAAGCAATTGGGGACATGAAGTTCTTTTTCTATTCTTCATTAGAGTCATTTCAGTTCCGGATTCATCTTTCTGGTATATTGGATTTGGTTGATTAACGTTGTCTCCTAATGAATGAGAAACAAGGAATTTATGCTTTTCATTCCTCATTTAGGAGTCCCATAATGCATATTTCTAGTGTTATTCATTGATATGAACATTTTTACTCTTAAAATTCTGTTTTAAGCATTTTGGGACATGAAGTTCTTTTCCTGCTTTTCATTGGACTCATTTCAGTTTCAGATTCATCTTTTTGGTGTATTGGACTTGTTTATTAAAGTTGTCTCCCAATGAATGAGAAACAAGGTATTTCTTCTTCTCATTCCTCATTTAGGTGACGACAATGCATATTTCTAGTGGTACTTATTGTTATGACCATTCTTACTTTTAAAATTCTCTTTTAAGCATTTGGAGACATGAAATTTTTTTTTCTGATCTTCATTGGACTCATTTCAGTTCAAGATTTATCTTTTTGGTATATTGGATTTGGTTGATTAATATTGTCTCCTAATGAATGAGAAACAACGTAGTTATGCTTCTCATTCCTCATTTAGGTGACGACAATCAATATTTCTAGTGGTACTCGTTGTTATGACCATTCTTACTCTTAAAATTCTGTTTTAAGTATCTGGAGACATGAAGTTCATTTTTCTGATCTTCATTAGATTCATTTCATTTACGGATTCATCTATCTGGTATATTGGATTTAGTTGATTAACGTTGTCTCCTAATGAATGAGAAAGAAAGTATTTATGCTTCTCATTCCTCATTTAGGAGTCCCACTACGCATATTTCTAGTGTTATTCATTGTTATGAACAGTCATACTCTTAAAAATCTGTTTTAAGCATTTGGGGACATGAAGTTGTTTTTATGTTCTTCATTGGACTCATTTCAGTTCCAGATTCATCTTTTTGGTATATTGGATTAGGTTGATTAACGTTGTCTCCCAATGAATGAGAAACAAAGTATTTATGCTTCTCGTTCCTCATTTAGGTGACGACAATGCATATTTCTAGTGGTACTTCTTGTTATGACCATTCTTAGTCATAAAATTGTGTTTTTGGCAATTGGGGAAATAAAGTTCCTTTTCTGATCTTCATTAGACTCATTTCAGTTCCGGATTCATCTTTCTAGTATATTGGATTTGGTTGATTAATGTTGTCTCCTAATGAATGAGAAACAAAGTATTTATGCTTCTCATTCCTCATGTAGGAGTCCCACAATGCATATTTCTAGTGTTATTCATTGTTATGAACAGTTTTACATTTAAAATTCAGTTTTACGCATTTTAGGACATGAAGTTGTTTTTCTGATTTTCATTGGACTCATTTCAGTTCTAGATTCATCTTTTTGGTGTATTGGACTTGGTTTATTAACGTTGTCTCCCAATGAATGAGAAACAAGGTATTTCTTCTTCTTATTCCTCATTTAGGTGACGACAATGCATATTTCTAGTGGTACTTATTGTTATGACCATTCTTACTTTTAAAATTCTCTTTTAAGCATTTGGAGACATGAAATTTTTTTTCTGTTCTTCATTGGACTCATTTCAGTTCAAGATTTATCTTTTTGGTATATTGGATTTGGTTGATTAAAATTGTCTCCCAATGAATGAGAAACAACGTAGTTATGCTTCTCATTCCTCATTTAGGTGACGACAATCCATATTTCTAGTGGTACTCATTGTTATGACCATTCTTACTCTTAAAATTCTTTTTTAAGTATCTGGAGACAAGAAGTTCCTTTTTCTGATCTTCATTAGATTCATTTCATTTACGGATTCATCTATCTGGTATATTGGATTTAGTTGATTAACGTTGTCTCCTAATGAATAAGAAAGAAAGTATTTATGCTTCTCATCCCTCATTTAGGAGTCGCACAACGCATATTTCTAGTGTTATTCATTGTTATGAACAGTCATACTCTTAAAATTCTGTTTTAAGCATTTGGGGACATGAAGTTGTTTTTATGATCTTCATTGGACTCATTTCAGTTCCAGATTCATCTTTTGTGTATATTGGATTAGGTTGATTAACGTTGTCTCCCAATGAATGAGAAACAAAGTATTTATGCTTCTCGTTCCCCATTTAGGTGACGACAATGCATATTTCTATTGGTACTTCTTGTTATGACCATTCTTACTCATAAAATTGTGTTTTTGGCAATTGGGGAAATAAAGTTCCTTTTCTGATCTTCATTAGACTCATTTCAGTTCCGGATTCATCATTCTAGTATATTGGATTTGGTTGATTAACGTTGTCTCCTAATGAATGAGAAATAAAGTATTTATGCTTCTCATTCCTCATGTAGGAGTCCCACAATGCATATTTCTAGTGTTATTCATTGTTATGAACAATTTTACATTTAAAATTCAGTTTTACGGATTTTCGGACATGAAGTTGTGTTTCTGATTTTCATTGGACTCATTTCAGTTATAGATTCATCTTTTTGGTGTATTGGACTTGGTTTATTAACTTTGTCTCCCAATGAATGAGAAACAAGGTGTTTCAGCTTTTCATTCCTCATTTAAGTGACGACAATGAATATTTCTAGTGGTACTTATTGTTATGACCATTCTTACTCTTAAAATTCTGATTTAAGCAATTGGGGACATGAAGTTGTTTTTCGATTCTTCATTAGAGTCATTTCAGTTCCAGATTCATGTTTTTGGTATATTGGATTTGGTTGATTAACGTTGTCTCCTAATGAATGAGAAACAAAGTATTTATGCTTTTCATTCCTCATTTAGGAGTCCCATAATGCATATTTCTAGTGTTATTCATTGATATGAACATTTTTACCCTTAAAATTCTGTTTTAAGCATTTTGGGACATGAAGTTCTTTTCCTGTTTTTCATTGGACTCATTTCAGTTTCAGATTCATCTTTTTTGTGTATTGGACTTATTTTATTAACGTTGTCTCCCAATGAATGAGAAACAAGGTATTTCTGCTTCTCATTCCTCATTTAGGTGACGACAATGCATATTTCTAGTGGTACTTATTCTTATGACCATTCTTACTCTTAAAATTCTGTTTTAAGCATTTGGGGACATGAAATTTTTTTTCTGATCTTCATTGGACTCATTTCAGTTCCAGATTTATCTTTTTGGTATATTGGATTTGGTTGCTTAACGTTGTCTCCCAATGAATGAGAAACAAGGTAGTTATACTTCTCATTCCTCATTTAGGTGACGACAATCCATATTTTTAGTGGTACTCATTGTTATGACCATTCTTACTCTTATAATTCTGTTTTAAGTATACTGGATTTAGTTGATTAAAGCTGTCTCCTAATGAATGATAAACAAAGTATTTATGCTTCTCATTCCTCATTTAGAAGTCCCACAACACATATTTCTAATGTTATTCATTGTTATGAACAGTCATACTCTTAAAATTCTGTTTTAAGCATTTGGAGACATGAAGTTGTTTTTTTATCTTCATTGGACTCATTTCAGTTCCAGATTCATCTTTTTGGTATATTGAATTAGGTTGATTAACGTTGTCTCCCAATTAATGAGAAACAAAGTATTTATGCTTCTCGTTCCTCATTTAGGTGACGACAATGCACATTCCTAGTGGTACTTCTTGTTATGACCATTCTTACTCAAAAAATTCTGTTTTAGGCAAATGGGGAAATAAAGTTCCTTTTCTGATCTTCATTAGACTCATATCAGTTCCGGATTCATCTTTCTGGTATATTGGATTTGGTTGATTAATGTTGTCTCCTAATGAATGAGAAACAAAGTATTTATGTTTTTCATTCCTCATTTAGGAGTCCCACAATGCATATTTCTAGTGTTATTCATTGTTATGAACATTTTTACTCTTAAAATTCTGTTTTTAGCATTTTCAGACATGAAGTTCTTATTCTGATTTTCATTGGACTCATTTCAGTTCCAGATTCATCTTTTTGGTGTATTGGACTTTGTTTATTAACGTTGTCTCCCAATGAATGAGAAACAAGGTATTTCTTCTTCTCATTCCTCATTTAGGTGACGACAATGCATATTTCTAGTGGTACTTATTGTTATGACCATTCTTACTTTTAAAATTCTCTTTTAAGCATTTGGAGACGTGAAATTTTTTTTCTGATCTTCATTGGACTCATTTCAGTTCAAGATTAATCTTTTTGGTATATTGGATTTGTTTGATTAATATTGTCTCCCAATGAATGAGAAACAACGTAGTTATGCTTCTCATTCCTCATTTAGGTGACGACAATCCATATTTCTAGTGGTACTCATTGTTATGGCCATTCTTACTCTTAAAATTCTGTTTTAAGTATCTGGAGACATGAAGTTCCTTTTTCTGATCTTCATTAGATTCATTTCATTTACGGATTCATCTATCTGGTATATTGGATTTAGTTGATTAACGTTGTCTCCTAATGAATAAGAAAGAAAGTATTTATGCTTCTCATCCCTCATTTAGGAGTCGCACAACGCATATTTCTAGTGTTATTCATTGTTATGAACAGTTATACTCTAAAAATTCTGTTTTAAGAATTTGGGGACATGAAGTTCTTTTTTTTATCTTCATTGGACTCATTTCAGTTCCAAATTCATCTTTTTGGTATATTGGATTTGGTTGATTAACGTTGTCTACCAATGAATGAGAAACAAAGTATTTATGCTTCTCGTTCCTCATTTAGGTGACGACAATGCATATTTCTAGTTGTACTTCTTGTTATGACCATTCTTACTCATAAAATTCTGTTTTAGGCAATTCGGGAAATAAAGTTCATTTTCTGATCTTCATTAGACTCATTTCAGTTCCGGATTCATCTTTCTGGTATATTGGATTTGATTGATTAACGTTTTCTCCTAATGAATGAGAAACAAAGTATTTATGCATTGTCGTCACCTAAATGTGTTTCTGCTTTTCATTCCTCACTTAGGTGACGATAATGCATATATCTAGTGGTACTTATTGTTATGACCATTCTTACTCTTTAAATTCTGATTTAAGCAATTGGGGACATGAAGTTCTTTTTTCTATTCTTCATTAGAGTCATTTCAGTTCCGGATTCATCATTCTGGTATATTGGATTTGGTTGATTAACGTTATCTCCTAATGAATGAGAAACAAGGTATTTATGCTTTTCATTCCTCATTTAGGAGTCCCATAATGCATATTTCTAGTGTTATTCATTGATATGAACATTTTTACTCTTAAAATTCTGTTTTAAGCATTTGGGGACATGAAGTTGTTTTTTTTATCTTCATTGGACTCATTTCAGTTCCAGATTCATCTTTTTGGTATATTGAATTAGGTTGATTAACGTTGTCTCCCAATGAATGAGAAACAAAGTATTTATGCTTCTCGTTCCTCATTTAGGTGACGACATTGCACATTTCTAGTGGTACTTCTTGTTATGACCATTCTTACTCAAAAAATTCTGTTTTAAACATTTGGGGACATGAAATTTTTTTTTCTGATCTTCATTGGACTCATTTCAGTTCCAGATTTATCTTTTTGGTATATTGGATTTGGTTGCTTAACGTTGTCTCCCAATGAATGAGAAACAAGGTAGTTATGCTTTTCATTCCTCATTTAGGAGTCCCACAATGCATCTTTCTGGTGTTATTCATTGTTATGAACATTTTTACTCTTAAAATTCTGTTTTAAGCATTTTGGGACTTGAAGTTCTTTTCCTGATTTTCATTGGACTCATTTCAGTTCCAGATTCATCTTTTTGGTGTATTGGACTTTGTTTATTAACGTTGTCTCCCAATGAATGAGAAAAAAGGTATTTCTTCTTCTCATTCCTCATTTACGTGACGACAATGCATATTTCTAGTGGTACTTATTGTTATGACCATTCTTACTTTTAAAATTCTCTTTTAAGCATTTGGAGACATGAAGTTGTTTTTCTGAATTTCATTGGACTCATTTCAGTTCCAGATTAATCTTTTTGGTGTATTGGACTTGGTTTATTAACTTTGTCTCCCAATGAATGAGAAACAAGGTGTTTCTGCTTTTCATTCCTCATTTAGGTGACGACAATGCATATATCTAGTGGTACTTATTGTTATGACCATTCTTACTCTTAAAATTCTGATTTAAGCAATTGGGGACATGAAGTTCTTTTTCTATTCTTCATTAGAGTCATTTCAGTTCCGGATTCATCTTTCTGGTATATTGGATTTGGTTGATTAACGTTGTCTCCTAATGAATGAGAAACAAGGTATTTATGCTTTTCATTCCTCATTTAGGAGTCCCATAATGCATATTTCTAGTGTTATTCAATGATATGAACATTTTTACTCTTAAAATTCTGTTTTAAGCATTTGGGGACATGAAGTTGTTTTTTTTTATCTTCATTTCAGTTCCAGATTCATCTTTTTGGTATATTGAATTAGGTTGATTAACGTTGTCTCCCAATGAATGAGAAACAAAGTATTTATGCTTCTCGTTCCTCATTTAGGTGACGACAATGCACATTTCTAGTGGTACTTCTTGTAATGACCATTCTTACTCAAAAAATTCTGTTTTAAGCATTTGGGGAAATGAAATTTTTTTTTCTGATCTTCATTGGACTCATTTCAGTTCCAGATTTATCTTTTTGGTATATTGGATTTGGTTGCTTAACGTTGTCTCCCAATGAATGAGAAACAAAGTATTTATGCTTCTCGTTCCTCATTTAGGTGACGACAATGCACATTTCTAGTGGTACTTCTTGTTATGACCATTCTTACTCAAAAAATTCTGTTTTAGGCAATTGGGGAAATAAAGTTCCTTTTCTGATATTCATTAGACTCATTTCAGTTCCGGATTCATCTTTCTGGTATATTGAATTTGGTTGATTAACGTTGTCTCCTAATGAATGAGAAACAAAGTATTTATGCTTTTCATTCCTCATTTAGGAGTCCCACAATGCATATTTCTAGTGTTATTCATTGTTATGAACAGTTTTACATTTAAAATTCAGTTTTACGCATTTTAGGACATGAAGTTGTTTTTCTGAATTTCATTGGACTCATTTCAGTTCCAGATTCATCTTTTTGGTGTATTGGACTTGGTTAATTAACTTTGTCTCCCAATGAATGAGAAACAAGGTGTTTCTGCTTTTCGTTCCTCATTTAGGTGACGACAATGCATATATCTAGTGGTACTTATTTTTATGACCATTCTTACTCATAAAATTCTGATTTAAGCAATTGGGGACATGAAGTTCTTTTTCTATTCTTCATTAGAGTCATTTCAGTTCCGGATTCATCTTTCTGGTATATTGGATTTGGTTGATTAACGTTGTCTCCTAATGAATGAGAAACAAGGTATTTATGCTTTTCATTCCTCATTTAGGAGTCCCATAATGCATATTTCTAGTGTTATTCATTGATATGAACATTTTTACTCTTAAAATTCTGTTTTAAGCATTTTGGGACATGAAGTTCTTTTCCTGCTTTTCATTGGATTCAATTCAGTTTCAGATTCATCTTTTTTGTGTATTGGACTTGGTTTATTAACGTTGTCTCCCAATGAATGAGAAACAAGGTATTTCTGCTTCTCATTCCTCATTTAGGTGACGACAATGCATATTTCTAGTGGTACTTATTGTTATGACAATTCTTACTCTTAAAATTCTGTTTTAAGCATTTGGGGACATGAAAATTTTTTTTCCAATCTTCATTGGACTCATTTCAGTTCCAGATTTATCTTTTTGGTATATTGGATTTGGTTGCTTAACGTTGTCTCCCAATGAATGAGAAACAAGGTAGTTATGCTTCTCATTCCTCATTTAGGTGACGACAATCCATATTTTTAGTGGTACTCATTGTTATAACCATTCTTACTCTTATAATTCTGTTTTAAGTATTTGGAGACATGAAGTTCCTTTTCTGATCTTCATTAGATTCACTTTATTTCCGGATTCAGCTTTCTGGTATATTGGATTTAGTTGATTAAAGCTGTCTCCTAATGAATGAGAAACAAAGTATTTATGCTTCTCATTCCTCATTTAGGAGTCCAACAACGCATATTTCTAATGTTATTCATTGTTACGAACAGTCATACTCTTAAAATTCTGTTTTAAGCATTTGGGGACATGAAGTTGTTTTTTTATCTTCATTGGACTCATTTCAGTTCCAGATTCATATTTTTGGTATATTGAATTAGGTTGATTAACGTTGTCTCCCAATGAATGAGAAACAAAGTATTTATGCTTCTCGTTCCTCATTTAGGTGACGACAATGCACATTTCTAGTGGTACTTCTTGTTATGACCATTCTTACTCAAAAAATTCTGTTTTAGGCAATTGGGGAAATAAAGTTCCTTTTCTGATATTCATTAGACTCATTTCAGTTCCGGATTCATCTTTCTGGTATATTGAATTTGGTTGATTAACGTTGTCTCCTAATGAATGAGAAACAAAGTATTTATGCTTTTCATTCCTCATTTAGGAGTCCCACAATGCATATTTCTAGTGTTATTCATTGTTATGAACAGTTTTACATTTAAAATTCAGTTTTACGCATTTTAGGACATGAAGTTGTTTTTCTGAATTTCATTGGACTCATTTCAGTTCCAGATTCATCTTTTTGGTGTATTGGACTTGGTAAATTAACTATGTCTCCCAATGAATGAGAAACAAGGTGTTTCTGCTTTTCGTTCCTCATTTAGGTGACGACAATGCATATATCTAGTGGTACTTATTTTTATGACCATTCTTACTCATAAAATTCTGATTTAAGCAATTGGGGACATGAAGTTCTTTTTCTATTCTTCATTACAGTCATTTCAGTTCCGGATTCATCTTTCTGGTATATTGGATTTGGTTGATTAACGTTGTCTCCTAATGAATGAGAAACAAGGTATTTATGCTTTTCATTCCTCATTTAGAAGTCCCATAATGCATATTTCTAGTGTTATTCATTGATATGAACATTTTTACTCTTAAAATACTGTTTTAAGCATTTTGGGACATGAAGTTCTTTTCCTGCTTTTCATTGGACTCAATTCAGTTTCAGATTCATCTTTTTTGTGTATTGGACTTGGTTTATTAACGTTGTCTCCCAATGAATGAGAAACAAGGTATTTCTGCTTCTCATTCCTCATTTAGGTGACGACAATGCATATTTCTAGTGGTACTTATTGTTATGACAATTCTTACTCTTAAAATTCTGTTTTAAGCATTTGGGGACATGAAAATTTTTTTTCCGATCTTCATTGGACTCATTTCAGTTCCAGATTTATCTTTTTGGTAAATTGGATTTGGTTGCTTAACGTTGTCTCTCAATGAATGAGAAACAAGGTAGTTATGCTTCTCATTCCTCATTTAGGTGACGACAATCCATATTTTAGTGGTACTCATTGTTATGACCATTCTTACTCTTAAAATTCTGTTTTAAGTATCTGGAGACATGAAGTTCCTTTTTCTGATCTTCAATAGATTCATTTCATTTACGGATTCATCTATCTGGTATATTGGATCTAGTTGATTAAAGCTGTCTCCTAATGAATGAGAAACAAAGTATTTATGCTTCTCATTCCTCATTTAGGAGTCCCACAACGCATATTTCTAATGTTATTCATTGTTACGAACAGTCATACTCTTAAAATTCTGTTTTAAGCATTTGGGGACAAGAAGTTGTTTTTTTTATCTTCATTGGACTCATTTCAGTTCCATATTCATCTTTTTGGTATATTGAATTAGGTTCATTAACGTTGTCTCCTAATGAATGAGAAACAAAGTATTTATGCTTCTCGTTCCTCATTTAGGTGACGACAATGCACATTTCTAGTGGTACTTCTTGTTATGACCATTCTTACTCAAAAAATTCTGTTTTAGGCAATCGGGGAAATAAAGTTCCTTTTCTGATCTTCATTAGACTCATTTCAGTTCCGGATTCATCTTTCTTGTATATTGGATTTGGTTGATTAACGTTCTCTCCTAATGAATGAGAAACAAAGTATTTATGCTTTTCATTCCTCATTTAGGAGTCCCACAATGCATATTTCTAGTGTTATTCATTGTTATGAACAGTTTTACAATCAAAATTCAGTTTTACGCATTTTAGGACATGAAGTTGTTTTTCTGAATTTCATTGGACTCATTTCAGTTCCAGATTCATCTATTTGGTATATTGGATTTGGTTGCTTAACGTTGTCTCCCAATGAATGAGAAACAAGGTAGTTATGCTTCTCATTCCTCATTTAGGTGACGACAATCCATATTTTTAGTGGTACTCATTGTTATAACCATTCTTACTTTATAATTCTGTTTTAAATATTTGGAGACATGAAGTTCCTGTTCTGATCTTCATTAGATTCACTTTATTTCCGGATTCAGCTTTCAGGTATATTGGATTTAGTTGATTAAAGCTGTCTCCTAATGAATGAGAAACAAAGTATTTATGCTTCTCATTCCTCATTTAGGAGTCCCACAACGCATATTTCTACTGTTATTCATTGTTACAAACAGTCATACTCTTAAAATTCTGTTTTAAGCATTTGGGGACATGAAGTTGTTTTTATTATCTTCATTGGACTCATTTTAGTTCCAGATTCATCTTTTTGGTATATTGAATTTGGTTCATTAACGTTGTCTCCTAATGAATGAGAAACAAAGTATTTATGCTTCTCGTTCCTCATTTAGGTGACGACAATGCACATTTCTAGTGGTACTTCTTGTTATGACCATTCTTACTCAAAAAATTCTTTTTTAGGCAATTGGGGAAATAAAGTTCCTTTTCTGATCTTCATTAGACTCATTTCAGTTCCGGATTCATCTTTCTTGTATATTGGATTTGGTTGATTAACGTTGTCTCCTAATGAATGAGAAACAAAGTATTTATGCTTTTCATTCCTCATTTAGGAGTCCCACAATGCATATTTCTAGTGTTATTCATTGTTATGAACAGTTTTACATTCAAAATTCAGTTTTACGCATTATAGGACATGAAGTTGTTTTTCTGAATTTCATTGGACTCATTTCAGTTCCAGATTCATCTATTTGGTATATTGGATTTGGTTGCTTAACGTTGTCTCCCAATGAATGAGAAACAAGGTAGTTATGCTTCTCATTCCTCATTTAGGTGACGACAATCCATATTTTTAGTGGTACTCATTGTTATAACCATTCTTACTCTTATAATTCTGTTTTAAATATTTGGAGACATGAAGTTCCTGTTCTGATCTTCATTAGATTCACTTTATTTCCGGATTCAGCTTACAGGTATATTGGATTTAGTTGATTAAAGCTGTCTCCTAATGAATGAGAAACAAAGTATTTATGCTTCTCATTCCTCATTTAGGAGTCCCACAACTCGTATTTCTAATGTTATTTATTGTTACGAACAGTCATACTCTTAAAATTCTGTTTTAAGCATTTGGGGACATGAAGTTGTTTTTTTTTATCTTCATTGGAGTCATTTCAGTTCCAGATTCATCTTTTTGGTATATTGAATTAGGTTGATTAACGTTCTCTCCCAATGAATGAGAAACAAAGTATTTATGCTTCTCGTTCCTCATTTAGGTGACGACAATGCACATTTCTAGTGGTACTTATTGTTATGACAATTCTTACTCTTAAAATTCTGTTTTAAGCATTTGGGGACATGAAATTTTTTTTTTTCTGATCTTCATTGGACTCATTTCAGTTCCAGATTTATCTTTTTGGTATATTGGATTTGGTTGCTTAACATTGTCTCCCAATGAATGACAATCAAGGTAGTTATGCTACTCATTCCTCATTTAGGTGACGACAATGCATATTTCTAGTGGTACTTATTGTTATGACAATTCTTACTCTTAAAATTCTGTTTTAAGCATTTGGGACATGAAATTTTTTTTTTTCTGATCTTCATTGGACTCATTTCAGTTCCAGATTTATCTTTTTGGTATATTGGATTTGGCTGCTTAACGTTGTCTCCCAATGAATGAGAAACAAGGTAGTTATGCTTCTCATTCCTCATTTAGGTGACGACAATCCATATTTTTAGTGGTACTCATTGTTATAACCATTCTTACTCTTATAATTCTGTTTTAAGTATTTGGAGACATGAAGTTCCTTTTCTGATCTTCATTAGATTCACTTTATTTCCGGATTCAGCTTTCTGGTATATTGGATTTAGTTGATTAAAGCTGTCTCCTAATGAATGAGAAACAAAGTATTTATGCTTCTCATTCCTCATTTAGGAGTCCCACAACGCATATTTCTAATGTTATTCATTGTTACGAACAGTCATACTCTTAAAATTCTGTTTTAAGCATTTGGGGACAAGAAGTTGTTTTTTTTTATCTTCATTGGACTCATTTCAGTTCCAGATTCATCTTTTTGGTATATTGAATTAGGTTGATTAACGTTGTCTCCCAATGAATGAGAAACAAAGTATTTATGCTTCTCGTTCCACATTTAGGTGACGACAATGCACATTTCTAGTGGTACTTCTTGTTATGACCATTCTTACTCAAAAAAGTCTGTTTTAGGCAATTGGGGAAATAAAGTTCCTTTTCTGATCTTCATTAGACTCATTTCAGTTCCGGATTCATCTTTCTGGTATATTCGATTTGGTTGATTAACGTTGTCTCCCAATGAATGAGAAACAAAGTATTTATGCTTCTTGTTCCTTATTTAGGTGACGACAATGCACATTTCTAGTGGTACTTCTTGTTATGACCATTCTTACTCAAAAAATTCTGTTTTAGGCAATTGGGGAAATAAAGTTCCTTTTCTGATCTTCATTAGACTCATTTCAGTTCCGGATTCATCTTTCTGGTATATTGGATTTGGTTGATTAAAGTTGTCTCCTAATGAATGAGAAACAAAGTATTTATGCTTTTCATTCCTCATTTAGGAGTCCCACAATGCATATTTCTAGTGTTATTCATTGTTGTGAACAGTTTTACATTTAAAATTCAGTTTTACGCATATTAGGACATGAAGTTGTTTTTCTGAATTTCATTGGACTCATTTCAGTTCCAGATTCATCTTTTTGGTGTATTGGACTTGGTTTATTAACTTTGTCTCCCAATGAATGAGAAACAAGGTGTTTCTGCTTTTCATTCCTCATTTAGGTGACGACAATGCATATATCTAGTGGTACTTATTGTTATGACAATGCTTACTCTTAAAATTCTGATTTAAGCAATTGGGGACATGAAGTTCTTTTTCTATTCTTCATTAGAGTCATTTCATTTCCGGATTCATCTTTCTGGTATATTGGATTTGGTTGATTAACGTTGTCTCCTAATGAATGAGAAACAAGGTATATATGCTTTTCATTCCTCATTTAGGAGTCCCATAATGCATATTTCTAGTGTTATTCATTGATATGAACATTTTTACTCATAAAAATCCGTTTTAAGCATTTTGGGACATGAAGTTCTTTTCCTGCTTTTCAATGGACTCATATCAGTTTCATCTTTTTTTGTGTATTGGACATGGTTTATTAACGTTGTCTCCCAATGAATGAGAAACAAGGTATTTCTGCTTCTCATTCCTCATTTAGGTGACGACAATGCATATTTCTAGTGGTACTTATTGTTATGACAATTCTTACTCTTAAAATTTTGTTTTAAGCATTTGGGGACATGAAATTTTTTTTTCTGATCTTCATTGGACTCGTTTCAGTTCCAGATTTATCTTTTTGGTATACTGGATTTGGTTGCTTAACGTTGTCTCCCAATGAATGAGAAAAAAGGTTGTTATGCTTCTCATTCCTCATTTACGTGACGACAATCCATAGTTTTAGTGGTACTCATTGTTATAACCATTCTTACTCTTATAATTCTGTTTTAAGTATTTGGAGACATGAAGTTCCTTTTCTGATCTTCATTAGATTCACTTTATTTCCGGATTCAGCTTTCTGGTATATTGGATTTAGTTGATTAAAGCTGTCTCCTAATGAATGAGAAACAAAGTATTTATGCTTCTCATTCCTCATTTAGGAGTCCCACAACGCATATTTCTAATGTTATTCATTGTTACGAACAGTCATACTCTTAAAATTCTGTTTTAAGCATTTGGGGACATGAAGTTGTTTTTTTATCTTCATTGGACTCATTTCAGTTCCAGATTCATCTTTTTGGTATATTGAATTAGGTTGATTAACGTTGTCTCCCAATGAATGAGAAACAAAGTATTTATGCTTCTCGTTCCTCATTTAGGTGACGACAATGCACATTTCTAGTGGTACTTCTTGTTATGACCATTCTTACTCAAAAAAGTCTGTTTTAGGCAATTGGGGAAATAAAGTTCCTTTTCTGATCTTCATTAGACTCATTTCAGTTCCGGATTCATCTTTCTGGTATATTGGATTTGGTTGATTAACGTTGTCTCCTAATGAATGAGAAACAAAGTATTTATGCTTTTCATTCCTCATTCAGGAGTCGCACAATGCATATTTCTAGTGTTATTCATTGTTATGAACAGTTTTACAATTAAAATTCAGTTTTACGCATTTTAGGACATGAAGCTGTTTTTTCTGAATTTCATTGGACTCATTTCAGTTCCATATTTATCTTTTTGGGGTATTGGACTTGGTTTATTAACTTTGTCTCCCAATAAATGAGAAACAAGGTGTTTCTGCTTTTCATTCCTCATTTAGGTGACGACAATGCATATATCTAGTGGTACTTATTGTTATGACCATTCTTACTCTTAAAATTCTGATTTAAGCAATTGGGGACATGATGTTCCTTTTCTATTCTTCATTAGAGTCATTTCAGTTCCGAATTCATCTTTCTGGTATATTGGATTTGGTTGATTAACGTTGTCTCCTAATGAATGAGAAACAAGGTATTTATGCTTTTCATTCCTCATTTAGGAGTCCCATAATGCATATTTCTAGTGTTTTTCATTGATATGAACATTTTTACTCTTAAAATTTTGTTTTAAGCATTTTGGGACATGAAGTTCTTTTCCTGCTTTTCATTGGACTCATTTCAGTTTCAGATTCATCTTTTTTGTGTATTGGAATTGGTTTATTAACGTTGTCTCCTAATGAATGAGAAACAAGGTATTTCTGCTTCTCATTCCTCATTTAGGTGACGACAGTCCATATTTCTAGTGGTACTCATTGTTATGACCATTCTTACTCTTAAAATTCAGTTTTAAGTATCTGGAGACGTGAAGTTCCTATTTCTGATCTTCATTAGATTCATTTCATTTACGGATTCATCTATCTGGTATATTGGATTTAGTTGATTAACGTTGTCTCCTAATGAATGAGAAAGAAAGTATTTATGCTTCTCATTCCTCATTTAGGAGTCCCACAACGCATATTTCTAGTGTTATTCATTGTTATGAACAGTCATACTCTTAAAATTCTGTTATAAGCATTTGGGGACTTGAAGTTGTTTTTTTGATCTTCATTGGACTCATTTCAGTTCTAGATTCATCTTTTTGCTATATTGGATTAGGTTGATTAACGTTGTCTCCCAATGAATGAGAAGCAAAGTATTTATGCTTCTCGTTCCTCATTTAGGTGACGAAAATGCATATTTCTAGTGGTACTTCTTGTTATGACAATTCTTACTCATAAAATTTTGTTTTAGGCAATTGGGGAAATAAAGTTCCTTTTCTGATCTTCATTAGACTCATTTCAGTTCTGGATTCATCTTTCTGGTATATTGGATTTGGTTGATTAACGTTGTCTCCTAATGAATGAGAAACAAAGTATTTATGCTTCTCATTCCTCATGTAGGAGTCCCACAATGCATATTTCTAGTGTTATTCATTGTTATGAACAGTTTTACATTTAAAATTCTGTTTTACGCATTTTAGGACATGAAGTTGTTTTTCTGATTTTCATTGGACTCATTTCAGTTCCAGATTCATCTATTTGGTGTATTGGACTTGGTTTATAACTTTGTCTCCCAATGAATGAGAAACAAGGTGTTTCTGCTTTTCATTCCACATTTAGGTGACGACAATGCATATTTCTAGTGGTACTTATTGTTATGACCATTCTTACTCTTAAAATTCTGATTTAAGCAATTGGGGACATGAAGTTCTTTTTCTATTCTTCATTAGAGTCATATCAGTTCCGGATTCATCTTTCTGGTATATTGGATTTGGTTGATTAACGTTGTCTCCTAATGAATGAGAAACAAGGTATTTATGCTTTTCATTCCTCATTTAGGAGTCCCATAATGCATATTTCTAGTGTTGTTCATTGATATGAACATTTTTACTCTTAAAATTCTGTTTTAAGCATTTTGGGACATGAAGTCCTTTTCCTGCTTTTCATTGGACTCATTTCAGTTTCAGATTCATCTTTTTTGTGTATTGGACTTGGTTTATTAACGTTGTCTCCCAATGAATGAGAAACAAGGTATTTCTGCTTCTCATTCCTCATTTAGGTGACGATAATGCATATTTCTAGTGGTACTTATTGTTATGACCATTCTTACTCTTAAAATTCTGTTTTAAGCATTTGGGGACATGAAATTTTTTTTCTCATCTTCATTGGACTCATTTCAGTTCCAGATTTATCTTTTTGGTGTATTGGATTTGGTTTCTTAACGTTGTCTCCCAATGAATGAGAAACAAGGTAGTTATGCTTCTCATTCCTCATTTAGGTGACGACAATCCATAGTTTTAGTGGTACTCATTGTTATAACCATTCTTACTCTTATAATTCTGTTTTAAGTATTTGGAGACATGAAGTTCCTTTTCTGATCTTCATTAGATTCACTTTATTTCCGGATTCAGCTTTCTGGTATATTGGATTTAGTTGATTAAAGCTGTCTCCTAATGAATGAGAAACAAAGTATTTATGCTTCTCATTCCTCATTTAGGAGTCCCACAACGCATATTTCTAATGTTATTCATTGTTACGAACAGTCATACTCTTAAAATTCTGTTTTAAGCATTTGGGGACATGAAGTTGTTTTTTTATCTTCATTGGACTCATTTCAGTTCCAGATTCATCTTTTTGGTATATTGAATTAGGTTGATTAACGTTGTCTCCCAATGAATGAGAAACAAAGTATTTATGCTTCTCGTTCCTCATTTAGGTGACGACAATGCACATTTCTAGTGGTACTTCTTGTTATGACCATTCTTACTCAAAAAAGTCTGTTTTAGGCAATTGGGGAAATAAAGTTCCTTTTCTGATCTTCATTAGACTCATTTCAGTTCCGGATTCATCTTTCTGGTATATTGGATTTGGTTGATTAACGTTGTCTCCTAATGAATGAGAAACAAAGTATTTATGCTTTTCATTCCTCATTCAGGAGTCGCACAATGCATATTTCTAGTGTTATTCATTGTTATGAACAGTTTTACAATTAAAATTCAGTTTTACGCATTTTAGGACATGAAGCTGTTTTTCTGAATTTCATTGGACTCATTTCAGTTCCATATTTATCTTTTTGGGGTATTGGACTTGGTTTATTAACTTTGTCTCCCAATAAATGAGAAACAAGGTGTTTCTGCTTTTCATTCCTCATTTAGGTGACGACAATGCATATATCTAGTGGTACTTATTGTTATGACCATTCTTACTCTTAAAATTCTGATTTAAGCAATTGGGGACATGATGTTCCTTTTCTATTCTTCATTAGAGTCATTTCAGTTCCGAATTCATCTTTCTGGTATATTGGATTTGGTTGATTAACGTTGTCTCCTAATGAATGAGAAACAAGGTATTTATGCTTTTCATTCCTCATTTAGGAGTCCCATAATGCATATTTCTAGTGTTTTTCATTGATATGAACATTTTTACTCTTAAAATTTTGTTTTAAGCATTTTGGGACATGAAGTTCTTTTCCTGCTTTTCATTGGACTCATTTCAGTTTCAGATTCATCTTTTTTGTGTATTGGAATTGGTTTATTAACGTTGTCTCCTAATGAATGAGAAACAAGGTATTTCTGCTTCTCATTCCTCATTTAGGTGACGACAGTCCATATTTCTAGTGGTACTCATTGTTATGACCATTCTTACTCTTAAAATTCAGTTTTAAGTATCTGGAGACGTGAAGTTCCTATTTCTGATCTTCATTAGATTCATTTCATTTACGGATTCATCTATCTGGTATATTGGATTTAGTTGATTAACGTTGTCTCCTAATGAATGAGAAAGAAAGTATTTATGCTTCTCATTCCTCATTTAGGAGTCCCACAACGCATATTTCTAGTGTTATTCATTGTTATGAACAGTCATACTCTTAAAATTCTGTTATAAGCATTTGGGGACTTGAAGTTGTTTTTTTGATCTTCATTGGACTCATTTCAGTTCTAGATTCATATTTTTGCTATATTGGATTAGGTTGATTAACGTTGTCTCCCAATGAATGAGAAGCAAAGTATTTATGCTTCTCGTTCCTCATTTAGGTGACGAAAATGCATATTTCTAGTGGTACTTCTTGTTATGACAATTCTTACTCATAAAATTTTGTTTTAGGCAATTGGGGAAATAAAGTTCCTTTTCTGATCTTCATTAGACTCATTTCAGTTCTGGATTCATCTTTCTGGTATATTGGATTTGGTTGATTAACGTTGTCTCCTAATGAATGAGAAACAAAGTATTTATGCTTCTCATTCCTCATGTAGGAGTCCCACAATGCATATTTCTAGTGTTATTCATTGTTATGAACAGTTTTACATTTAAAATTCTGTTTTACGCATTTTAGGACATGAAGTTGTTTTTCTGATTTTCATTGGACTCATTTCAGTTCCAGATTCATCTATTTGGTGTATTGGACTTGGTTTATAACTTTGTCTCCCAATGAATGAGAAACAAGGTGTTTCTGCTTTTCATTCCACATTTAGGTGACGACAATGCATATTTCTAGTGGTACTTATTGTTATGACCATTCTTACTCTTAAAATTCTGATTTAAGCAATTGGGGACATGAAGTTCTTTTTCTATTCTTCATTAGAGTCATATCAGTTCCGGATTCATCTTTCTGGTATATTGGATTTGGTTGATTAACGTTGTCTCCTAATGAATGAGAAACAAGGTATTTATGCTTTTCATTCCTCATTTAGGAGTCCCATAATGCATATTTCTAGTGTTGTTCATTGATATGAACATTTTTACTCTTAAAATTCTGTTTTAAGCATTTTGGGACATGAAGTCCTTTTCCTGCTTTTCATTGGACTCATTTCAGTTTCAGATTCATCTTTTTTGTGTATTGGACTTGGTTTATTAACGTTGTCTCCCAATGAATGAGAAACAAGGTATTTCTGCTTCTCATTCCTCATTTAGGTGACGATAATGCATATTTCTAGTGGTACTTATTGTTATGACCATTCTTACTCTTAAAATTCTGTTTTAAGCATTTGGGGACATGAAATTTTTTTTCTCATCTTCATTGGACTCATTTCAGTTCCAGATTTATCTTTTTGGTGTATTGGATTTGGTTTCTTAACGTTGTCTCCCAATGAATGAGAAACAAGGTAGTTATGCTTCTCATTCCTCATTTAGGTGACGACAATCCATAGTTTTAGTGGTACTCATTGTTATAACCATTCTTACTCTTATAATTCTGTTTTAAGTATTTGGAGACATGAAGTTCCTTTTCTGATCTTCATTAGATTCACTTTATTTCCGGATTCAGCTTTCTGGTATATTGGATTTAGTTGATTAAAGCTGTCTCCTAATGAATGAGAAACAAAGTATTTATGCTTCTCATTCCTCATTTAGGAGTCCCACAACGCATATTTCTAATGTTATTCATTGTTACGAACAGTCATACTCTTAAAATTCTGTTTTAAGCATTTGGGGACATGAAGTTGTTTTTTTATCTTCATTGGACTCATTTCAGTTCCAGATTCATCTTTTTGGTATATTGAATTAGGTTGATTAACGTTGTCTCCCAATGAATGAGAAACAAAGTATTTATGCTTCTCGTTCCTCATTTAGGTGACGACAATGCACATTTCTAGTGGTACTTCTTGTTATGACCATTCTTACTCAAAAAAGTCTGTTTTAGGCAATTGGGGAAATAAAGTTCCTTTTCTGATCTTCATTAGACTCATTTCAGTTCCGGATTCATCTTTCTGGTATATTGGATTTGGTTGATTAACGTTGTCTCCTAATGAATGAGAAACAAAGTATTTATGCTTTTCATTCCTCATTCAGGAGTCGCACAATGCATATTTCTAGTGTTATTCATTGTTATGAACAGTTTTACAATTAAAATTCAGTTTTACGCATTTTAGGACATGAAGCTGTTTTTCTGAATTTCATTGGACTCATTTCAGTTCCATATTTATCTTTTTGGGGTATTGGACTTGGTTTATTAACTTTGTCTCCCAATAAATGAGAAACAAGGTGTTTCTGCTTTTCATTCCTCATTTAGGTGACGACAATGCATATATCTAGTGGTACTTATTGTTATGACCATTCTTACTCTTAAAATTCTGATTTAAGCAATTGGGGACATGATGTTCCTTTTCTATTCTTCATTAGAGTCATTTCAGTTCCGAATTCATCTTTCTGGTATATTGGATTTGGTTGATTAACGTTGTCTCCTAATGAATGAGAAACAAGGTATTTATGCTTTTCATTCCTCATTTAGGAGTCCCATAATGCATATTTCTAGTGTTTTTCATTGATATGAACATTTTTACTCTTAAAATTTTGTTTTAAGCATTTTGGGACATGAAGTTCTTTTCCTGCTTTTCATTGGACTCATTTCAGTTTCAGATTCATCGTTTTTGTGTATTGGAATTGGTTTATTAACGTTGTCTCCTAATGAATGAGAAACAAGGTATTTCTGCTTCTCATTCCTCATTTAGGTGACGACAGTCCATATTTCTAGTGGTACTCATTGTTATGACCATTCTTACTCTTAAAATTCAGTTTTAAGTATCTGGAGACGTGAAGTTCCTATTTCTGATCTTCATTAGATTCATTTCATTTACGGATTCATCTATCTGGTATATTGGATTTAGTTGATTAACGTTGTCTCCTAATGAATGAGAAAGAAAGTATTTATGCTTCTCATTCCTCATTTAGGAGTCCCACAACGCATATTTCTAGTGTTATTCATTGTTATGAACAGTCATACTCTTAAAATTCTGTTATAAGCATTTGGGGACTTGAAGTTGTTTTTTTGATCTTCATTGGACTCATTTCAGTTCTAGATTCATCTTTTTGCTATATTGGATTAGGTTGATTAACGTTGTCTCCCAATGAATGAGAAGCAAAGTATTTATGCTTCTCGTTCCTCATTTAGGTGACGAAAATGCATATTTCTAGTGGTACTTCTTGTTATGACAATTCTTACTCATAAAATTTTGTTTTAGGCAATTGGGGAAATAAAGTTCCTTTTCTGATCTTCATTAGACTCATTTCAGTTCTGGATTCATCTTTCTGGTATATTGGATTTGGTTGATTAACGTTGTCTCCTAATGAATGAGAAACAAAGTATTTATGCTTCTCATTCCTCATGTAGGAGTCCCACAATGCATATTTCTAGTGTTATTCATTGTTATGAACAGTTTTACATTTAAAATTCTGTTTTACGCATTTTAGGACATGAAGTTGTTTTTCTGATTTTCATTGGACTCATTTCAGTTCCAGATTCATCTATTTGGTGTATTGGACTTGGTTTATAACTTTGTCTCCCAATGAATGAGAAACAAGGTGTTTCTGCTTTTCATTCCACATTTAGGTGACGACAATGCATATTTCTAGTGGTACTTATTGTTATGACCATTCTTACTCTTAAAATTCTGATTTAAGCAATTGGGGACATGAAGTTCTTTTTCTATTCTTCATTAGAGTCATATCAGTTCCGGATTCATCTTTCTGGTATATTGGATTTGGTTGATTAACGTTGTCTCCTAATGAATGAGAAACAAGGTATTTATGCTTTTCATTCCTCATTTAGGAGTCCCATAATGCATATTTCTAGTGTTGTTCATTGATATGAACATTTTTACTCTTAAAATTCTGTTTTAAGCATTTTGGGACATGAAGTCCTTTTCCTGCTTTTCATTGGACTCATTTCAGTTTCAGATTCATCTTTTTTGTGTATTGGACTTGGTTTATTAACGTTGTCTCCCAATGAATGAGAAACAAGGTATTTCTGCTTCTCATTCCTCATTTAGGTGACGATAATGCATATTTCTAGTGGTACTTATTGTTATGACCATTCTTACTCTTAAAATTCTGTTTTAAGCATTTGGGGACATGAAATTTTTTTTCTCATCTTCATTGGACTCATTTCAGTTCCAGATTTATCTTTTTGGTGTATTGGATTTGGTTTCTTAACGTTGTCTCCCAATGAATGAGAAACAAGGTAGTTATGCTTCTCATTCCTCATTTAGGTGACGACAATCCATAGTTTTAGTGGTACTCATTGTTATAACCATTCTTACTCTTATAATTCTGTTTTAAGTATTTGGAGACATGAAGTTCCTTTTCTGATCTTCATTAGATTCACTTTATTTCCGGATTCAGCTTTCTGGTATATTGGATTTAGTTGATTAAAGCTGTCTCCTAATGAATGAGAAACAAAGTATTTATGCTTCTCATTCCTCATTTAGGAGTCCCACAACGCATATTTCTAATGTTATTCATTGTTACGAACAGTCATACTCTTAAAATTCTGTTTTAAGCATTTGGGGACATGAAGTTGTTTTTTTATCTTCATTGGACTCATTTCAGTTCCAGATTCATCTTTTTGGTATATTGAATTAGGTTGATTAACGTTGTCTCCCAATGAATGAGAAACAAAGTATTTATGCTTCTCGTTCCTCATTTAGGTGACGACAATGCACATTTCTAGTGGTACTTCTTGTTATGACCATTCTTACTCAAAAAAGTCTGTTTTAGGCAATTGGGGAAATAAAGTTCCTTTTCTGATCTTCATTAGACTCATTTCAGTTCCGGATTCATCTTTCTGGTATATTGGATTTGGTTGATTAACGTTGTCTCCTAATGAATGAGAAACAAAGTATTTATGCTTTTCATTCCTCATTCAGGAGTCGCACAATGCATATTTCTAGTGTTATTCATTGTTATGAACAGTTTTACAATTAAAATTCAGTTTTACGCATTTTAGGACATGAAGCTGTTTTTCTGAATTTCATTGGACTCATTTCAGTTCCATATTTATCTTTTTGGGGTATTGGACTTGGTTTATTAACTTTGTCTCCCAATAAATGAGAAACAAGGTGTTTCTGCTTTTCATTCCTCATTTAGGTGACGACAATGCATATATCTAGTGGTACTTATTGTTATGACCATTCTTACTCTTAAAATTCTGATTTAAGCAATTGGGGACATGATGTTCCTTTTCTATTCTTCATTAGAGTCATTTCAGTTCCGAATTCATCTTTCTGGTATATTGGATTTGGTTGATTAACGTTGTCTCCTAATGAATGAGAAACAAGGTATTTATGCTTTTCATTCCTCATTTAGGAGTCCCATAATGCATATTTCTAGTGTTTTTCATTGATATGAACATTTTTACTCTTAAAATTTTGTTTTAAGCATTTTGGGACATGAAGTTCTTTTCCTGCTTTTCATTGGACTCATTTCAGTTTCAGATTCATCTTTTTTGTGTATTGGAATTGGTTTATTAACGTTGTCTCCTAATGAATGAGAAACAAGGTATTTCTGCTTCTCATTCCTCATTTAGGTGACGACAGTCCATATTTCTAGTGGTACTCATTGTTATGACCATTCTTACTCTTAAAATTCAGTTTTAAGTATCTGGAGACGTGAAGTTCCTATTTCTGATCTTCATTAGATTCATTTCATTTACGGATTCATCTATCTGGTATATTGGATTTAGTTGATTAACGTTGTCTCCTAATGAATGAGAAAGAAAGTATTTATGCTTCTCATTCCTCATTTAGGAGTCCCACAACGCATATTTCTAGTGTTATTCATTGTTATGAACAGTCATACTCTTAAAATTCTGTTATAAGCATTTGGGGACTTGAAGTTGTTTTTTTGATCTTCATTGGACTCATTTCAGTTCTAGATTCATCTTTTTGCTATATTGGATTAGGTTGATTAACGTTGTCTCCCAATGAATGAGAAGCAAAGTATTTATGCTTCTCGTTCCTCATTTAGGTGACGAAAATGCATATTTCTAGTGGTACTTCTTGTTATGACAATTCTTACTCATAAAATTTTGTTTTAGGCAATTGGGGAAATAAAGTTCCTTTTCTGATCTTCATTAGACTCATTTCAGTTCTGGATTCATCTTTCTGGTATATTGGATTTGGTTGATTAACGTTGTCTCCTAATGAATGAGAAACAAAGTATTTATGCTTCTCATTCCTCATGTAGGAGTCCCACAATGCATATTTCTAGTGTTATTCATTGTTATGAACAGTTTTTCATTTAAAATTCTGTTTTACGCATTTTAGGACATGAAGTTGTTTTTCTGATTTTCATTGGACTCATTTCAGTTCCAGATTCATCTATTTGGTGTATTGGACTTGGTTTATAACTTTGTCTCCCAATGAATGAGAAACATGGTGTTTCTGCTTTTCATTCCACATTTAGGTGACGACAATGCATATTTCTAGTGGTACTTATTGTTATGACCATTCTTACTCTTAAAATTCTGATTTAAGCAATTGGGGACATGAAGTTCTTTTTCTATTCTTCATTAGAGTCATATCAGTTCCGGATTCATCTTTCTGGTATATTGGATTTGGTTGATTAACGTTGTCTCCTAATGAATGAGAAAAAAGGTATTTATGCTTTTCATTCCTCATTTAGGAGTCCCATAATGCATATTTCTACTGTTGTTCATTGATATGAACATTTTTACTCTTAAAATTCTGTTTTAAGCATTTTGGGACATGAAGTCCTTTTCCTGCTTTTCATTGGACTCATTTCAGTTTCAGATTCATCTTTTTTGTGTATTGGACTTGGTTTATTAACGTTGTCTCCTAATGAATGAGAAACAAGGTATTTCTGCTTCTCATTCCTCATTTAGGTGACGACAGTCCATATTTCTAGTGGTACTCATTGTTATGACCATTCTTACTCTTAAAATTCTGTTTTAAGCATTTGGGGACATGAAATTTTTTTTCTGATCTTCATTGGACTCATTTCAGTTCCAGATTTATCTTTTTGGTGTATTGGATTTGGTTTCTTAACGTTGTCTCCCAATGAATGAGAAACAAGGTAGTTATGCTTCTCATTCCTCATTTAGGTGACGACAATCCATATTTTTAGTGGTACTCAGTGTTATGACCATTCTTACTCTTATAATTCTATTTTAAGTATTTCGAGACGTGAAGTTCCTTTTCTGATCTTCATTGGATTCATTTTATTTCCGGATTCAGCTTTCTGGTATATTGGATTTAGTTGATTAAAGCTGTCTCCTAATTAATGAAAAACAAAGTATTTATGCTTCTCATTCCTCATTTAGGAGTCCCACAACGCATATTTCTAATGTTATTCATTGTTATGAACAGTCATACTCTTAAAATTCTGTTTTAAGCATTTGGGGACATGAAGTTGTTTTTTTTATCTTCATTGGAGTCATTTCAGTTCCAGATTCATGTTTTTGGTATATTGGATTAGGTTGATTAACGTTGTCTCCCAATGAATGAGAAACAAAGTATTTATGCTTCTCGTTCCTCATTTAGGTGACGACAATGCACATTTCTAGTGGTACTTGTTGTTATGACCATTCTTACTCATAAAATTCTGTTTTAGGCAATTGGGGAAATAAAGTTCCTTTTCTGATCTTCATTAGACTCATTTCAGTTCCGGATTCATCTTTTTGGTTTATTGGACTTTGTTTATTAACTTTGTCTCCCAATGAACGAGAAACAAGGTATTTCTGCTTTTCATTCCTCATTTAGGTGACGACAATGCATATTTCTAGTGGTACTTATTTTTATGACCATTCTTACTCTTAAAATTCTGTTTTAAGAATTTGGGGACATGAAGTTTTTTTCTGATCTTTATTGGACTTATTTCAGTTCCAGATTCATCTTTTTGGTATATTGGATTTGGTTGATTAACGGTGTCTCCCAATGAATGAGAAACAAGGTATTTTTGCTTCTCATTCCTCATTTAGGTGACCACAATGCATATTTCTAGTGGTACTTCTTGTTATGACCGTTCTTACTCTTAAAATTCTGTTTAGGCAATTGGGGACATGAAATTCCTTTTCTGATCTTTACTAGACTCATTTCAGTTCCGGATTCATCTTTCTGGTATATTGGATTTGGTTGATTAACGTTGTCTCCTAATGAATGGGAAACAAAGTATTTATGCTACTCATTCCTTATTTAGGAGTCCCACAATGCATACTTCTAGATTCATTGTTATGAATATTTTTACACTTAAAATTCTTTTTTATGCATTTTGGGACATGATGTTGTTTTTCTATTTTTTATTGGAGTCATTTCAGTTACAGATTCATCTTTTTGGTGTATTGGACTTGGTTTATTAACGTTGTCTCCCAATGAATGAGAAGCAAGGTATTTCTGCTTCTCATTCCTCATTTAGGTGACGACAATGCATATTTCTAATGGTACTTCTTGTTATGATCATTCTTACTCTTAAAATTCTGTTTTAAGAAATTGGGGACATGAAGTTCCTTTTCTGATCTTCATTAGACTCATTTCAGTTCCGGATTCATCTTTCTGGTATATTGGATTTCGTTGATTAACGTTGTCTCATAATGAATGAGAAACAAAGTATTTCTGCTACTCATTCCTCATTTAGGAGTCCCACAATGCATATTTCTAGTGTTATTCACTGTTATGAATATTTTTACTCTTAAAATTCTTTTTCACGCATTTTGGGACATGAAGTTGTTTTCTGATTTTCATTGGAGTCATTTCAGTACCAGATTCTTCTTTTTGGTGTATTGGACTTGGTTTATTAACGTTTTCTCCCAATGAATGAGAAGCAAGGTATTTCGGCTTCTCATTCCTCATTTAGGTGACGACAATGCATATTTCTAGTGGTACTTCTTGTTATGACCGTTCTTACTCTTAAAATTCTTATTTAAGCAATTGGGACATGAAGTTCTTTTTCTGATCTTCATTAGAGTCATTTCAGTTCCAGATTCATCTTTCTGGTAAATTGGATTTGGTTGATTAACGTTGTCTACAAATGAATGAGAAACAAAGTGATTATGTTACTCATTCCTCATTTAGGAGTCCCACAATGCATATTTCTAGTGTTATTCATTGTTATGAGCATATTTACTCTTAAAATTCTTTTTTACGCATTTTGGGACATGAAGTTGTTTTTCTGATTTTCATTGGACTCATTTCAGTTCCAGATTCTTCTTTTTGGTGTATTGGACTTGGTTTATTAACGTTATCTCCCAATGTATGAGAAGCCAGGTATTTCTGCTTCTCATTCCTCATTTAGGTGACGACAATGCATATTTCTAGTGGTACTTCTTGTTATGACCATTCTTACTCTTAAAATACTGTTTTAGAAAATTGGGGACATGAAGTTCCTTCTCTGATCTTCATTAGACTCATTTCAGTTCTGGATTCATCTTTCTGGTATATGGGATTTGGTTGATTAACGTTGTCTCTTAATGAATGAGAAACATAGTATTTATCCTTCTCATTCCTCGTTTAGGAGTCCCACAATGCATACTTTTTGTGTTATTCATTGGTATGAACATTCTTACTCTTAAAATTCTGTTTAAGGCATTTGGGGACATGAAGTTCTTTTTCTGATCTTCATTGGAGTTATTTCAGTTCCAGATTCATCTTTTTGGTATATTGGATTTGGTTTATTAATGTCGTTTCTCAATGAATGAGAAACATGGTATTTATGTTTCTCATTTCTCATTTAGGTGACCGACAATGCATATTTCTAGTGGAACTCATTGTCATGACCATTTTTACTCTTAAAATTCTGTTTAAAGCTATTGGGGTCATGAAATTCCTTTTCTGATCTTCATTAGACTTATTTCAGTTCTGGATTCATCTTTTTGGTGTATTGGATTTGGTTGATTAACGTTGTCTCCCAATGAATGAGAAATAAGGTATTTGCGCTTCTCATTCCTCATTTAGGAGTCTCAACATTCTTATCAACATTCTTACTCTTAAAATTCATTTTTAAGCATTTGGGGACATGAAGTTGTTTTTTTTATCTTGATTGGACTCATTTCAGTTCCAGATTCATCTCTTTGGTGTATTGGACTAGGTTTATTAATGTTGTCTCCCAATAAATGAGAAACAAGGTATTTAAGCTTCTCATTCCTCATTTAGGTGACGACAATGCATATTTCTTGTGGTACTTCTTGTTATGACCATTCTCACTCTTAAAATTCTGTTTCAGGAAATTGGGGACATAAAGTTCCTTTTCTGATCTTCATTAGAGTCATTTCAGTTCTGGATTCATCTTTCTGGTGTACTGGACTTGGTTGATTAACGTTGTCTCCCAGTGAATGAGAAACAAAGTATTTATGCTTCTCATTCCTCATTTAAGTGACGACAATGCATATTTCTAGTGGTACTTATTATTATGACCATTCTTACTCTTAAAATTCAGTTTTAAACATTTGGGGACATTAAATTTGTTTTTCTGCTCTTCATTGGACTCATTTCTGTTCCTGATTCACCTTTTTGGTATATTGGATTTGGTTGATTAACGTTGTCTCCCAATGAATGAGAAACAAGGTAGTTATGCTTCTCATTACTCATTTAGGTGACGACAATCAATATTTCTAGTGGTGCTCATTGTTATGACCATTCTTACTCTTACAATTCTGTTTTAAGTATTTGGAGACATGAATTTCCTTTTCTGATCTTCATTAGATTCATTTCAGTTCCGGATTCATCTTTCTGGTATATTGGATTTGGTTGATTAATGTTGTCTCCTAATGAATGAGAAAAAGTATTTATGCTTCTCATTCCTCATTTAGGAGCCCCACAATGCATATTTCTAGTGTTATTCATTGTTATGAACATTCTTACTCTTAAAATTCTGTTTTAAGCATTTGGGGACATGAAGTTCATATTTTGATCTTCATTGGACTCATTTCAGTTCCAGATTCATCTTTTTGGTGAATTGGATTTGGTTGATTAACGTTGTCTCCCAATGAGTGAGAAAAAATGTATTTATGCTTCTCATTCCTCATTTAGGTGACGACAATACATATTTCTAGTGGTACGTCTTGTTATGACCATTCTTACTCTTAAAATTCTGTTTTAAGCAATTGGGGACATGAAGTTCCTTTTCTGATCTTCATTAGAGTCATTTCAGTTCCAGATTCATCTTTCGGGTATATTGGATTTGGTTGATTAACGTTGTCTCCTAATGAATGAGAAACAAAGTATTTATGCTTCCTTCCTCATTTAGGTGACGACAATGCATGTTTCTAGTGGTACTTCTTTTTATGACCATTCTGACTCATAAAATTCTGTTTGAGGAAATTGGGGAAATAAAGTTCATTTTCTGATCTTCATTAGACTCATTTCAGTTCCGAATTCATCTTTCTGGTATATTGGAATTGGTCGATTAACGTTGTCTCCTAATGAATGACAAAAAAGTATTTATGCTTCTCATTCATCATTTAGGAGTCCCACAAGACATAATAGTAGTGTTATTCATTGTTGTGAACATTATTACTCTTAAAATTCTGTTTTAAGCATTTGGGGACATGAAGTTTTTTTTTTATATCTTCATTGGAGTCATTTCAGTTGCAAATTCATCTCTTTGGTGTATTGGACTTGGTTTATTAACTTTATCTCCCAATGAATGAGAAACAAGGTATTTAAGCTTCTCATTCCTCATTTAGGTGACGACAATGCATATTTCTAGTGGTACTTCTTGTTATTACCATTCTTACTCTTAAAATTCTGTTTTAAGCAATTGAGGACATAAAATTACTTTTCTGATCTTCATTAGACTCATTTCATTTCCGGATTCATCTTTCTGGTATAATGGATTCGGTTGATTAACGTTGTCTCCTACTGAATTAGAAATAAAGTATTTATGTTTCTCATTCCTCATTTAGGAGTCCCACAATGCATATTTCTAGTGGTACTCATTGTTATGACCATTCTTACTTTTAAAATTCTGTTTTAAGTATTTGGAGACATGAACTTCCTTTTCTGATCTTCATTAGTTCATTTCTGTTCCGGATTCATCTATCTGGTATATTGGATTTAGTTGATTAACTTTGTCTCCTAATGAATGAGAAAAAAGTATTTATGCTTCTCATTCGTCATTTAGGAGTCCCACAATGCATATTTCAAGTGTTATTCATTGTTATGAACAGTCTTACTCTTAAAATTCTGTATTAAGCATTTGGGGACATGAAGTTGTTCTTTTTATCTTCATTGGACTCATTTCAGTTCCAGATTAGTCTTTTTTGTATATTGGATTAGGTTGATTAACGTTGTCTCCCAATGAATGAGAAACAAAGTATTTATGCTTCTGGTTCCTCATTTATGTGACGACAATCCATATTTCTAGTGGTACTCATTGTTATGACCATTCTTACTCTTCAAATTCTGTTTTAAGTATTTGGAGACATGAACTTCCTTTTCTGATCTTCATTAGACTCATTTCATTTCCGGATTCATATATCTGGTATAATGGATTTGGTTGATTAACGTTGTCTCCTAATGAATTACAAATAAAGTATTTATATTTCTCATTCCTCATTTAGGAGTCCCACAATGCATATTTCTAGTGGTACTCATTGTTATGACCATTCATACTCTTACAATTCTGTTTTAAGTATTTGGAGACTTGAAGTTCCTTTTCTGTTCTTCGTTAGATTCATTTCAGTTCCGGATTCATCTATCTGGTATATTGGATTTAGTTGATAACGTTGTCTACTAATGAATGAGAAAAAAGTATTTATGCTTCTCATTAATCATTTAGGAGTCCCACAAGACATATTAGTAGTGTTATTCATTGTTGTGAACATTATTACTCTTAAAATTCTGTTTTAAGCATTTGGGGACATGAAGTTTTTTTTTTATATCTTCATTGGACTCATTTCAGTTGTAAATTCATCTCTTTGGTGTATTGGACTTGGTTTATTAACTTTGTCTCCCAATGAATGAGAAACAAGGTATTTAAGCTTCTCATTCCTCATTTAGGTGACGACAATGCATATTTCTAGTGGTACTTCTTGCTATTACCATTCTTACTCTTAAAATTCTGTTTTAAACCATTGAGGACATGAAATTCCTTTTTTGATCTTCATTAGACTCATTTCATATCCGGATTCATCTTTCTGGTATAATGGATTCGGTTGATTAACGTTGTCTCCTAATGAATTAGAAATAAAGTATTTATGTTTCTCATTCCTCATTTAGGAGTCCCACAATGCATATTTCTAGTGTTATTCATTGTTATGAATATTTTTACTCTTAAAATTCTTTTTTACGCATTTTGGGACATGAAGTTGTTTTTCTGATTTTCATTGGAGTCATTTCAGTTCCAGATTCTTCTTTTTGGTTTATTGGACTTGGTTTGATTAACGTTGTCTGCCAATGAATGAGAAACAAAGTATTTATGCTTCTCGTTCCTCATTTAGGTGACGACAATGTATATTTCTAGTGGTACTTCTTTTTATGACCATTCTGACTCATAAAATTCTGTTTTAGGAAATTGGGGACAAAAGTTCATTTTCTGATCGTCATTAGACTCATTTCAGTTCCGGATTCATCTTTCTGGTATATTGGAATTGGTTGATTAACGTTGTCTCCTAATGAATGAGAAACAAAATATTTCTGCTACTCATTCCTCATTTAGGAGTCCCACAATGCATATTTCTAGTGTTATTCATTGTTATGAATATTTTTACTCTTAAAATTCTTTTTTACGCATTTTGGGACATGAAGTTGTTTTTCTGATTTTCATTGGAGTCATTTCAGTTCCAGATTCTTCTTTTTGGTGTATTGGACTTGGTTTGTTAACGTTGTCTCCCAATGAATGAGAAGCAAGGTATTTCTACTTCTCATTCCTCATTTAGGTGACGACAATGCATATTTCTAATGGTACTTCTTGTTATGACCATTCTTACTCTTAAAATTCTGTTTTAAGAAATTGGGGACATGAAGTTCCTTTTCTGATCTTCATTAGACTCATTTCAGTTCCGGATTCATCTTTCTGGTATATTGGATTTGGTTGATTAACGTTGTCTCTTAATGAATGAGAAACATAGTATTTATGATTCTCTTTCCTCATTTAGGAGTCCCACAATGCATACTCTTAAAATTCTGTTTAAAGCATTTGGGGACATGAAGTTGTTTTTCTGATCTTCATTGGAGTTATTTCAGTTCCAGAATCATCTTTTTTGTATATTGGATTTGGTTGATTAACATCGTTTCTCAATGAATGAGAAACATGGTATTTATGCTTATCATTTCTCATTTAGGTGACCGACAGTTCATATTTCTAGTGGAAGTCATTGTTATGACCATTTTCGCTCTTACAATTCTGTTTTAAGCAATTGGGGACATGAAATTCCTTTTGTGATGTTCATTAGATTCATTTCAGTTCCAGATTCATCTATCTGGTATATTGGATTTAGTTGATTAACGTTGTCTCCTAATAAATGAGAAAAAAAAATTTATGCTTCTCATTCCTCATTTAGGAGTCTCACAATGCATATTAGTTGTGTTATTCATTGTTTTGAACATTCATACTCTTAAAATTCTGTTTTAAGCATTTGGGGACATGAAGTTGTTTTTTCTGATCTTCATTAGACTCATTTCAGTTGCAAATTCATCTCTTTGGTGTATTGGACTTGGTTTATTAACTTTATCTCCCAATGAATGAGAAACAAGGTATTTAAGCTTCTCATTCCTCATTTAGGTGACGACAATGCATATTTCTAGTGGTACTTCTTGTTATTACCATTCTTACTCTTAAAATTCTGTTTTAAGCAATTGAGGACATAAAATTACTTTTCTGATCTTCATTAGACTCATTTCATTTCCGGATTCATCTTTCTAGTATAATGGATTCGGTTGATTAACGTTGTCTCCTAATGAATTAGAAATAAAGTATTTATGTTTCTCATTCCTCATTTAGGAGTCCCACAATGCATATTTCTAGTGGTACTCATTGTTATGACCATTCTTACTCTTAAAATTCTGTTTTAAGTATTTGGAGACATGAACTTCCTTTTCTGATCTTCATTAGTTCATTTCTGTTCCGGATTCATCTATCTGGTATATTGGATTTAGTTGATTAACGTTGTCTCCTAATGAATGAGAAAAAAGTATTTATGCTTCTCATTCGTCATTTAGGAGTCCCACAATGCATATTTCAAGTGTTATTCATTGTTATGAACAGTCTTACTCTTAAAATTCTGTATTAAGCATTTGGGGACATGAAGTTGTTTTTTTTTATCTTCATTGGACTCATTTCAGTTCCAGATTAGTCTTTTTTGTATATTGGCTTAGGTTGATTAACGTTGTCTCCCAATGAATGAGAAACAAAGTATTTATGCTTCTGGTTCCTCATTTATGTGACGACAATGCATATTTCTAATGGTACTCATTGTTATGACCATTCTTACCCTTCAAATTCTGTTTTAAGTATTTGGAGACATGAACTTCCTTTTCTGATCTTCATTAGACTCATTTCATTTCCGGATTTATATATCTGGTATAATGGATTTGGTTGATTAACGTTGTCTCCTAATGAATTAGAAATAAAGTATTTATATTTCTCATTCCTCATTTAGGAGTCCCACAATGCATATTTCTAGTGGTACTCATTGTTATGACCATTCATACTCTTACAATTCTGTTTTAAGTATTTGGAGACTTGAAGTTCCTTTTCTGTTCTTCGTTAGATTCATATTAGTTCCGGATTCATCTATCTGGTATATTGGATTTAGTTGATTAACGTTGTCTACTAATGAATGAGAAAAAGTATTTATGCTTCTCATTCATCATTTAGGAGTCCCACAAGACATATTAGTAGTGTTATTCATTGTTGTGAACATTATTACTCTTAAAATTCTGTTTTAAGCATTTGGGGACATGAAGTTTTTTTTTATATCTTCATTGGACTCATTTCAGTTGTAAATTCATCTCTTTGGTGTATTGGACTTGGTTTATTAACTTTGTCTCCCAATGAATGAGAAACAAGGTATTTAAGCTTCTCATTCCTCATTTAGGTGACGACAATGCATATTTCTAGTGGTACTTCTAGCTATTACCATTCTTACTCTTAAAATTCTGTTTTAAACAATTGAGGACATGAAATTCCTTTTCTGATCTTCATTAGACTCATTTCATTTCCGGATTCATCTTTCTGGTATAATGGATTCGGTTGATTAACGTTGTCTCCTAATGAATTAGAAATAAAGTATTTATGTTTCTCATTCCTCATTTAGGAGTCCCACAATGCATATTTCTAGTGGTACTCATTGTTATGACCATTCTTACTCTTAAAATTCTGTTTTAAGTATTTGGAGACATGAACTTCCTTTTCTGATCTTCATTAGTTCATTTCTGTTCCGGATTCATCTATCTGGTATATTGGATTTAGTTGATTAACGTTGTCTACTAATGAATGAGAAAAAAGTATTTATGCTTCTCATTCGTCATTTAGGAGTCCCACAATGCATGTTTCTAGTGTTATTCATTGTTATGAACAGTCTTACTCTTAAAATTCTGTATTAAGCATTTGGGGACATGAAGTTGTTTTTTTGATCTTCATTGCACTCATTTCAGTTCCAGATTAATCTTTTTTTGTATATTGGATTAGGTTGATTAAAGTTGTCTCCCAATGAATGAGAAACAAAGTATTTATGCTTCTCGTTCCTCATTTATGTGACGACAATGCATATTTCTAGTGGAACTCATTGTTATGACCATTCTTACTCTTAAAATTCTGTTTTAAGTATTTGGAGACATGAACTTCCTTTTCTGATCTTCATTAGTTCATTTCTGTTCCGGATTCATCTATCTGGTATATTGGATTTAGTTGATTAACGTTGTCTACTAATGAATGAGAAAAAAGTATTTATGCTTCTCATTCGTCATTTAGGAGTCCCACAATGCATGTTTCTAGTGTTATTCATTGTTATGAACAGTCTTACTCTTAAAATTCTGTATTAAGCATTTGGGGACATGAAGTTGTTTTTTTGATCTTCATTGCACTCATTTCAGTTCCAGATTAATCTTTTTTTGTATATTGGATTAGGTTGATTAAAGTTGTCTCCCAATGAATGAGAAACAAAGTATTTATGCTTCTCGTTCCTCATTTATGTGACGACAATGCATATTTCTAGTGGAACTCATTGTTATGACCATTCTTACTCTTAAAATTCTGTTTTAAGTATTTGGAGACATGAACTTCCTTTTCTGATCTTCATTAGTTCATTTCTGTTCCGGATTCATCTTTCTGGTATAATGGATTCGGTTGATTAAGGTTGTCTCCTAATGAATTAGAAATAAAGCATTTATGTTTCTCATTCCTCATTTAGGAATCCCACAATGCATATTTCTAGTGGTACTCATTGTTATGACCATTCTTACTCTTAAAATTCTGTTTTAAGTATTTGGAGACATGAACTTCCTTTTATGATCTTCATTAGTTCATTTCTGTTCCGGATTCATCTATCTGGTATATTGGATTTAGTTGATTAACGTTGTCTCCTAATGAATGAGAAAAAAGTATATATGCGTCTCATTCCTCATTTAGGAGTCCCACAATGCATATTTCTAGTGTTATTCTTTGTTATGACCATGTTTACTCTTAAAATTCTGTTTTAAGAAATTGGGGACATGAAGTTCCTTTTCTGATCTTCATTTGACTCATTTCAGTTCCAGATTCATCTTTTTAGTATATTGGATTAGGTTGATTAACGTTGTCTCCCAATGAATGAGAAACAAAGTATTTATGCTTCTCATTCCTCATTTAGGTGACGACAATGCATATTTCTAGTGGTACTTCTAGTTATGACCATTCTTACTCTTAAAATTCTGTTTTAAGCATTTGGGGACATGAAACTTATTTCTGATCTTTATTGGACTCATTTCAGTTCTAGATTCATCTTTTTGGTATATTGGATTTGGTTGATTAACGCTGTTTCCCAATGAATGAGAAACAAGGTAGTTATGCTTCTCATTCCTCATTTAGGTGACAATAATCCATATTTCTAGTGGTACTCATTGTTATGACCATTCATACTCTTACAATTCTGTTTTAAGTATTTGGAGACTTTAAGTTCCTTTTCTAATCTTCGTTAAATTTATTTCAGTTCCGGATTCATCTATCTGGTATATTGGATTTAGTTGATTAACGTTGTCTCCTAATGAATGAGAAAAAAGAATTTATGCTTCTCATTCCTCATTCAGGAGTCCCACAAGACATATTAGTAGTGTTATTCATTGTTGTGAACATTATTACTCTTAAAATTATGTTTTAAGCATTTGGGGACATGAAATTGTTTTTTTGTATCTTCATTGGACTCATTTCAGTTCCAAATTCATCTCTTTGGTGTATTGGACTTGGTTTATTAACGTTATCTCCCAATGAATGAGAAGCAAGGTATTTCTGCTTCTCATTCCTCATTTAGGTGACGACAATGCATATTTCTAGTGGTACTTGTTATTATTACCATTCTTACTCTTAAAATTCTGTTTCAAGCAATTGAGGACATGAAATTCCTTTTCTGATCTTCATTAAACTCATTTCATTTCCGGATTCATCTTTTTGGTATAATGGATTTGGTTGATTAACGTTGTCTCCTAATGAATTAGAAATAAAGTATTTATGTTTCTCATTCCTCATTTAGGAGTCCCACAATGCATATTTCTAGTGGTACTCATTGTTATGACCATTCTTACCCTTAAAATTCTGTTTTAAGTATTTGGAGACATGAACTTCCTTTTCTGATCATCATTAATTCATTTCTGTTCCGGATTCATCGATCTGGTATATTGGATTTAGTTGATTAACGTTGTCTCCTAATAAATGAGAAAAAGGTATTTATTCTTCTCATTCGTGATTTAGGAGTCCCACAATGCATATTTCTAGTTTATTCATTGTTATGAACAGTCTTACTCTTAAAATTCTGTTTTAAGCATTTGGGGACATGAAGTTGTTTTTTTTTTATCTTTATTGGACTTATTTAAGTTCCAGATTCATCTTTTTGGTATATTGGATTAGGTTGATTAACGTTGTCTGCCAATGAATGAGAAACAAAGTATTTATGCTTCTCGTTCCTCATTTAGGTGACTTCAATGTATATTTCAAGTGGTACTTCTTTTTATGACCATTCTGACTCAAAAAATTCTGTTTTAGGAAATTGGGGAAAAAAAGTTCATTTTCTGATCGTCATTAGACTCATTTCAGTTCCGGATTCATCTTTCTGGTATATTGAAATTGGTTGATTAACGTTGTCTCCTAATGAATGAGAAACAAAGTATTTATGCTTCTCATTCCTTATGTAGGAGTCCCACAATGCATATTTCTAGTGTTTTTTCATTGTTATGGACAGTTTTACATTTAAAATTCAGTTTTACGCATTTTAGGACATGTACTTGTTTTTTCTGATTATTATTGGACTCATTTTAGTTCTAGATTCAACTTTTTGGTGTATTGGAATTGGTTTATTAACTTTGTCTCCCAATGAATGAGAAACAAGGTATTTATGCTTTTCATTCCTCATTTAGGTGACAACAATGCATATTTCTAGTGGTACTTATTTTTATGCTTACTCTTACTCTCAAAATTCTGTTTTAAGCATTTGGGGACATGAAGTTTTTTTTCTGATCTTCATTGGACTCATTTCAGTTCCAGATTCATCTTTTTGGTATATTGGATTTGGTTGATTAGCGTCGTCTCCCAATGAATGAGAAAAAGGTAGTTATACTTCTCATTCTTTATTAGGTGACGACAATCCATATTTCTAGTGGTACTCATTGTTATGACCATTCTTACTTTTGAAATTCTGTTTTAAGTAGTTGGAGACATGAAGTTCTTTTTCAGGTTTTCATTGGACTCATTTCTGTTTCAGATTCATCTTTTTGGTGTATTGGACTTGGTTTATTAACGTTGTCTCCAATGAATGAAAAACAAGGTATTTTTGCTTCTCATTCCTCATGTACGAGTCTCACAATGCATATTTCTAGTGATATTCATTGTTATGAACATTTTTACTTTTAAAATTCTGTTTTACGCATTTTGGGACATGAAGTTGTTTATTCTGATTTTCACTTGACTCATTTCAGTTCCAGATTCATCTTTTTGGTGTATTGGACTTGGTTTATTAACTTTGTCTCCCAATGAATGAGCAACAAGGTATTTCTGCTTCTCATTCCTCATTTAGGAGACGACAATGCATATTTCTAGTGGTACTTATTGTTATGACCATTCTTACTCTTAAAATTCAATTTTACGCATTTTGGGACATGAAATTTTTTTACTGATCTTCATTGGACTCATTTCAGTTCCAATTCATCTTTTTGGTATATTGGATTTGGTTTTTAACGTTGTCTCCCAATGAATGAGAAACAAGGTAGTTATGCTTCTCATTCCTCATTTAGGTGATGACAATCCATATTTTTAGTGGTACTCAGTGTTATGACCATTCATACTCTTACAAATTCTGTTTTAAGTATTTGGAGAATTGAAGTTCCTTTTCTGATCTTCGTTAGATACATTTCAGTTCCGGATTCATCTATCTGGAATATTGGATTTAGTTGATTAACGTTGTTTCATAATGAATGAGAAAAAAATATTTCTGCTTCTCATTGCTCATTTAGGAGTCCCACAATGCATATTTTTAGTGTTATTCATTGTTATGAACATTATTACTCTTAAAATTCTGTTTTAAGCATTTGGAAACATGAAGTTGTTTTTATATATCTTCATTGGACTTATTTCAGTTCCAGATTCATTGCTTTGGTGTATTGGACTTGGTTTATTAACGTTGTCTCCCAATCAATGAGAAACAAGGTATTTAAGCTTCTCATTCCTCATTTAGGTGACGACAATGCATATTTCTATTGGTAATTCTTGTTATTACCATTCTTAGTCTCAAAATTCTGTTTTAAGCAATTGAGGACATGAAATTCCTTTTCTGATCTTCATTAGACTCATTTCATTTCCGGATTCATCTTTCTGGTATAATGCATTTGGTTGATTAACGTTGTCTCCTAATGAATTAGAAATAAAGTATTTATGTTTCTCATTCCTCATTTAGGAGTCCCACAATGCATATTTCTAGTGGTACTCATTGTTATGACCATTCTTACTCTTAAAATTCTGTTTTAAGTATTTGGAGACATTGAACTTCCTTTTCTGATCTTTCATTAGTTCGTTTCTGTTCCGGATTTCATCTATCTGGTATATTGGATTTAGGTTATTAACGTTGTCTCCTAATGAATGAGAAAAAAGTATTTATGCTTCTCATTCCTCATTTAGGAGTCCCACAATGCATATTTCTAGTGTTATTATTGTTATGACCATGTTTACTCTTAAAATCTGTTTTAAGAAATTGGGAACTTGAAGTTCTTTTCTGTCTGATCTTCATTGGACTCATTTCAGTTCAGATTCATCTTTTGGTATATTGGATTAGGTTGATTAATGTTGTCTCCAATGAATGAGACAAGTATTTATGCTTCTCATTCCTCATTTAGGTGACGACAATGCATATTTCTAGTGGTACTTCTGTTATGACCATTCTTACTCTTAAAATTCTGTTTTAAGCATTGGGGACATGAAACATTTTTTCTATCTTTATTGGACTCATTTTCAGTTCCAGATTCATCTTTTTTGGCGTCTTGAACTTGGTTTATTAACGTTGTCTCCCAACGAATGAGAAACAATGTATTTATGCTTCTCATTCCTCATTTAGGTGACGACAATGCATATTTCTAGTGGTACTTCTTGTTATGACCATTCTTACTCTTAAGATTCTGTTTTAGGCAATTGGGGACATGAAGTTCATTTCTGATCTTCATTAGACTCATTTCAGTTCCGGATTCATCTTTCTGGTATATTGGATTTCGTTATTAATGTTGTCTCCTAATGAATGAGAAACAAAGTATTTATGCTACTCATTCCTCATTTAGGAGTCCCACAATGCATATTTCTAGTGTTATTCATTGTTACGAAATATT